>CM045890.1:53737874-53945236 GCA_025169545.1 Anguilla japonica
CTCGCAACTGAACACACATCTTCTCCATGTCTGTTAATCTCTTTGCACAGTGTTTTTCAGAATATCCTGCAGTGTTTCCGCTTTCTCTGGCTCATTGTCCCTCTCCAGCACTTCTTTCAGCCTGAGAATACTCTGACGAGTAGAATCAGAATCAAACTTCAGAGCAAGCTCTCTAAGCTGGAGAATGCTCTGGAAACATTGTTCAATGAGTTTGCTTTTCTCAGTTTCTGCATTCCTCAACTCTTGCTCACGTGTGGACATCACTTCTTCTTGTGTGGCTATCCTCCCTTCAAAAGTTTTTTTCAGGTCCTCATAACATCCTGTTTTACTTTTGTATTCTGGCTTATATACTGTGTGTCCTTTTTCATGGACCTTGTAGCTGCATTTTCCGGGACACCACTCCAACTAATTCCGTCTCAAACATATAACCCCAACATCCATATTCAACTACACTAACATCACCTCGATCAAGCCGTACATTGTTCCCGGTTAATTCCAGTCCATTACATGACACAACCACAGGTTAGGCGCCCGTGTACATGGAGTGTGGCAGGTTACCTCACACTTCGGACAGAGGAGTGCAGCTTCAGCAGCTGGGACCTTCTTCATGACAACAGTTGTGTATTGAAACTGAAAGTTGTTATTTTTCCTCATGTCCTCTTTGTGCTCTTCCAGAGTTTTCTTAACTTCCTCAAGTGCCTTGAGCTTCATGTCCACGACCTTGATCTGACTCTCACAGCTCTGGATACAAGCTTCCAGTCTCCGGCGTTCTCTCAAGACATTTTCAGTCATCCTCAAGCTTTGAGTTTCCATTCGATCCAAAGTCAGGAAGAACTCCCTCATGCTCTCAATTCCGTTATCCCAGTGCGATTTTAATGATTTTTCATATTTCTTCTGATAATTCTGAAGATAAAGGTTGTTGTTGTTGAACAGGAAGTGAAGAGGCTCATCATTTTCATCTTTGGGGAAAGGTACGCCAGACTCGGTAACTGCCTCAAGAGCTCCTGAAGGTGGCATCCAGTCAGAGAAGGTGATGAGAGTCAGGATGTTTTTCTCCATGTTCTTCCCGAAGAGGGAAAGGATGGCATCAAAGATGTACTTCTGGCTGGGACTGAGGCGATTTTCAGTTGCCTTCACCACAAGGCAAGCTGCATCTATTTGTTGAATGCCCCTTAAGGAAGTAAGTAACTTGTAAAAATTCTGAGAACTCTTTGATCATTCTCAAGCCCTTCTGTGTCTCCAAATCCTGGTGTATCAATGACTGTGAGGGAAAAAGGAACAGACAGTTCCTCCAGCCCATAAATCTCATAGGCAGTAATCGCAATGGTCTGAGATTTAGTCTGGCGTCTTGTGCCTTCATCTGAAATTATTTTAAACCTGATGTTGTCTTCCCACTCTACCCCCAGCATGTAGTTGACCATCATATTGATGAGTGAAGACTTCCCTGATCCTGTTTCTCCCACCAACAGGATTGTCCTGTTCCGTTTTTTGGGGTCCTTTCTTCCAAATGTGTATCTCCTGAATGTTTCAGCTTCATTCAGATCGATCTTGACTGTGTTCAGCAGGTATGTCTGTTTGGGTTCTGTTGCTGTCTGTACACTGTTCTTAATTACATCTGACCACTTAGATGCAGCTTCTTCTCTTGTTGTAGAGTAACTAAAATATTAAGTGAAACAAAAGAAGTTGTGTGTTTTCACTTTGTTATTTACAGTTGCCACACACACACACACATTTGTCGAACATTCAGTCAGATACAGGATAATCTGACAACTGAAGAAAACATTATTTTTAAAAATCTGTCAGCCTTATGAATCCAATTAATAAATAATTCAGTGCACATAATTAAAACACTCCTTTGCCATAACAAATGCCCTCAAACAAATGATTCAGACAAAAATACAATCTATGCAACAGATTATCCATCTGCAGTACTCTAAAATACCAATATTACAGTAACTGCTGCATAGAAACCATATGTATCCCATATAAAGTGCAGTTAGACATCTTTACCTTGTGTGAGATTGTGCCATTGTTGAGTTCTGAGGTACCAGTCCTCTTGTAAGCACAGAAAGAAAACACTCCAGAATGTTTGCCAACCAGGAAACACACATTCATGTGCACGAGAGGAACATTCTCTGAAAAAGATCAAGACATATTCATTTATTTTGACAAGATAAAACCCACTGATGTACATTCAAAGAAGGTAGCATCCTTTCCCTATGTTGTAAATCTTTCAGGAAGAAATCCACTCACCATCTTCCTATCTGACAAAAGGAGACAAGGCAAACAGGCAAAGAAAATGGAAGTGTTTGGGTGTAAAAATGTAGTCTCTCGGCAACCTGTGTACTAAACGTGTGTTCAGTCCGAAGGAGATCAACCACCTCAAAAACCACCCAGCTACAAATGTATGCAAATTACAGATTGAGTATAAATAAGCTTGTTTTGAAGTTAACTTCACTGACATTGTGATGCACCCAATCAGAAACATAGATCAAGTGAAGTATAATTACCAATGAGAATTCAACAGCTTAAAACTACAGAATGAAGATAAAGCATACAAAGCTGCTCTCTCACCTGTGTTTGTCAGATCACCTGCACTCCCGAAAGGTGTGTCTTCCTGAGCCTCTTAACTTTTATATTCTAAGCAGGGAGGCATGTCTTTCTGCCCTGGGGTTAGGAAATGTGTTCTAATTGGCCATAATCACACATGCTAATGTGTTCTGTTAACCAATTGCCTCCCATTTTAAAGAATAAATTAACCCCTGCATCCTCTCCTTCCCTTAAAAGGTAGAAGGGGCATGATCATATTCACTCTTTCAGAAACAATTTTACTTTCACTTTGAGTAACAGCTAGAATAAAAACAACATGAACCCACAAAAAGGAGCAAAAGAAAATAATTCTGTTGATTATAAAACTCAAGTTCTCCAGTTCTATAAGGATGGTAGGAGAAAAGTAAATACCTCCGCTCGCAAATTAAAAAAGGAAACAGATCACCCGCTTTTAATTTCTGTTTAACTGAAATCTCTTTTCGGTGTGCGTTTGGTGTGAACTCCCCTTTGGGCACGCTGCTGGTGACGACCATTAGACAGAGATCGGAGGCTGAAGCTGGGGAAACGTGTCACTGGAGAAATACCTGCCTCCGATCTCTCGGTCTAATGGTCGTCACCAGCAATGTGCCCAAAGGGATGTTCACACCAAACACGGAAAAGAGATTTCAGTTGAACCGAAATGAAAAGAGGGTGCTCTATTTTCCTTTTGAGGGCTTGAAATGTTTTGTTTGTGGATTAAACATAACAAATGTGTTATCTGTCCATGTCCATCATGTTATTGAAATCCATTGAAATTAAGCTTAAGGCAAAGTTAAAATAGAACCACAAGTACCCTGGACTCATTACTTACAAGAAGATAAAAAGTGCAAGTTTTGTAACCCAGTTGCAGTTTCTTTAAATTCACGTAAAGCTGGCGTTGTTGTTTGTGTTTCATTTTACCATCATGAGACAATGTCTGCCTCCCTTCCCTGGTCCCGTCGCACTGTCTCTAGGCTGCATTTGCACTGCTGGGGATTTTCCAGCTCCTCCTCTGGGTCCTGCTTTTATTTTGCTCTCTTGTTTGTGTCCATGTTGTTTTTCTCCTTGCTGTGACTCGAAATAAAAGTGAAAGTGTTTTTGACAAAATATGATCATGCCCCTAAAGCCTCTTATCCAAAGGACATGTGAGGATGTGAGTGTTATTAATTTATTCTTTAAAACGATAGTCAATTGGTTAAAAAACATAGGAGATTATGGCCAATTAGAACACGTTTCTTAAGACTAGTATAAAAATACATCCAATCGTGCTTAGTCTATAAAGTTAAGAGGCTCAGGAAGATGCACTTTTTGGGGCTGTAGATGATCTGAGAAACACAGGTGAGAACATGGCTTTGTCCGATTTCTCTTCATTTATTTGCAATTCTTCTTCACCAGATTGTCTGCTTCACAATGTCAGTGAAGATAACATCAAAACAAGCAAATTTACCTTCAGTTTGTAATCTACATACATTTGTAGCTGGGTGGTTTTTGAAGAAGTTTATTAAACGTTTAGTACACATTTTTCTGAGAGACTACATTTGTACATCAGAACACTTTAGTGTTCCTTGTTTCCTCACCTTGCTTCCTTACGCAGGAGAGGCAGAGGGTGTGTGTGTGAGGGACCTGCAACATGAGCAATGGAAGCTAACTTCTGATTTCAATGTGCATCAGTGGGGTTTAGCTTGTCAAATTAAATGACTTTCTTTTTTTTATTTTTTATTTTTTACTCTTTTTCAGGTGCAGAGACGGTTCCTCTCATGCACATTCATGCCAGTTCCCGACTGAGTTTTCAGGAGTTTCCAAAAATTCTGTCATTGTTTTCTTTCTGTGCTTAAAAGAGGACTGGTAACTCAAAACTCAGCGATGGCACAATCTCACACAAGGTAATATCTGACTGCAGTTTGTACCGTACACATACTGTAGAGGTGGTAAATGTAATATTGTTCTACAGTTGCTTTTAGATATTCAAAAGTTGATAGGTTCCTTTTAGGTGATGTTTCTATTAAATATGTAGTCAGGCTAAAATGAGGGAGCTAAATTAATCAAGTGCCTGAAGTAATTACCATTAATAAACTGCAATACCTCAAGTAACCCCTGAAGTTTATGAGCTTCACTGAGGCTGGTAATTCCTGGTCGCATGGTATCGATCTACAACATAATCAATTTTGCAGATTTGAGAAAGGTGAATCCGCCCGATCACAGCCTCGAACGAAAAAATAGGCAATTTTTTTTACATAATACAAAAACAAAAAAAAAAAATTATGGGGCAGCTGCTGCCATAGTTGTTTCTTCAGAAAGACTTCCTTGAATCACAGCATATGATTGGTTGCCCATATGATGGACTTTCAGCCACAATGTATTATGGGTCTCTTGAACATTGAGTAAGAGGGATTGCATACTCCAAAATGCTTGCTAATCCAGTATACATCTGGCACTTTTCGCCTACTCAAATGGAACATGCTATGCAGTGAGAACACGCTATATACTTATTTTACTAACCAGTCAATATGCTAAGTACAGGTAGCTTGGAGTTTGTAACGCAGCCGTAGTACACATCCAGGATTTTTTTATGTACACAAAACGGATGTACTATGCAGTGTGAGTTAATCAGTATGCAGTGCACTAAATTCTAATTCTATGTCACAGTTAGGATGATAAGTACAGATAGTTTCGAACACAGGTGTGCTTTGTGGTCTTTACAAAGTTCTGAATTCACCTGTATCCTTTCATAGGTGCCTAGATATGTACTCAACATAATGCCCACTGGACATTTTTGTACAGTTGATATTTTGGAGTATTGCAGATTTGTTGCACAGATTGCATTTTTGTCTCTGGTCTGAATTATTTGTTTGTGGGAATGTTGGCGCAAATCTATGGCAAAGGAGTGTTTTAATTATGTGCATCAAATGATATACTAATTGTACTCTGTGTAAACTGAATAACTACCTGCCCATCTATTCATGAATCATGAGGACTATTGACTAAGGCTGACAAATTTTAACAATAATTTTCTCTTCAACTATAATATTATACTGTATCTGTCTCAATGTCCTGGACGAGTGTTTGTGTGTGTGTGTGTGTGTGTGGTAATTGTTATAAAGAACAAAATAAAAACACAAGTTGTTTTATTTCTCTTAATCTTTTAGTTACTCTACAACAAGAGAAGTTACATCTAAGTGGTCAGATGTAATTAAGAACAGTGTACAGATTGCAACAGAACCCAAACAAACATACCTGCTGAGCACAGCCAAGATAGCACTGAATAAAGATGGAACAGCCAGGAGATACACGTTTGGAAGAAAGGACCTCAAAAAGAACAGGACAATCATGATGATGGGAGAAACAGGAACAGGGAAGTCTGCGCTCATCAATATGATGGTCAACTACATGCTGGGTGTAAAGTGGGAAGACAAGATCAGGTTTCAAATCATTCCAGATGAAAGCAAAAGACCTCAAACTGAATCTCAAGCCACTGTGATTACTGCCTATGAGATTTTTGGGCTGGAGGAACTGTCTGTTCCTTTTTCCCTCACAGTCATTGATACGCCAGGATATGGAGACACAAGAAGTCTGGATAAAGATAAACAAATAGCTCAGAATCTGTACACATTTTTGGAATCTTTAAGTGATGTTCAACAAATAGATGCGGTTTGCCTTGTGGTGAAGGCATCTCAATATCGCTTAAGTCCCAGCCAGAAATACATCTTTGACGCCATTTTGTCTGTCTTTGGGAAGAACATGGAGAAAAACTTCATGATTCTCATCACCTTCTCAGACTGGATGCCACCTCCAGCTCTTAAGCTAGTTTCTGAGTCTGGTGCACCTTTCCTCAAAGATGAAAATAATGACCCTGTTCACTTCCTGTTCAACAACCTTCCTCCTCAGACGTTTGCTAAGAAATACGAAGAGACATATAAAACAGCCTGGGATAATGGAGCAGAGAGCTTCAGAGAGTTTTTCGAAACTTTGGATAAAATGGAACCGCAAAGCTTGGGGGAGATTAAAAATGTCTTGAAGCAACGTCAGTGCTTGGAAGATTCTCTCTCGAGATTGGAGATTCAGATCAGGGTTGTGGAGGAGAAGCACAAGGCATGGGAGGATGTTCAGAAAACTCTGGAAGAGCACAGACAAGACTTGGTGAAAAATAACTTTGAGCGTAAATACTATCAAGTTGTCAAAAAGAAGGTCAAAATTGACAAAAGCATAATTTTCTGCCCTGTGTGTGTGGCATTATGCCCCCGTTCTTGGGTTCCGCAGCCCATCAGAAGCAGCAACTGTTCAGCCTGTCCCAAAAAATGCAGCTACGAGGTCCACAACGACAACGAAGAAATATTTGTGGAACAAAATGAAGAAAGAACTGGAATTTGTGAGGACCTGAAAAAAGAAGCTGAAGGCAAAATATCTGCAGCGGAGAAAGAGATGTCCAATTGTGAAAAGGAGTTGAAGCATGCAGAGGCTCAGAAAACAGATCTCATAGAAAATTGTTTTCAGTGCATTCTCCAGCTCAGAGACCTTGCTTTGAAGTTCGATTCAGCTTCTACTCGTCAAAACATTCTCAGGCTGATTGAAATGCTGAAGGAGTACAATGACACAGAGAAAGTGGAAACGCTGCAGAAGATTCTGGAAAGCACTGCATGAAGAGACAAACAGATGTGGGGAAGACATGTGTAGCTGTGTGCTCGAATGCTTTTCTTGTACATGTAGTATGGTTAAAATTATGTTATGCACAAACTTGAACACCTGAGTGTATTTACCAAGGAAATCCTCTGATGCTACTACAGACAACAGCTACCAAAATAAACCATCTAAGGTGTATTCAGTCAGGATTCACACTTTACTTATCTCTACCTCTTGTGGTGGAACCTGTCATCTCCATAGAAACTACTGAAGAGACACTCCCAGGCTCAACAGAGCAAAAGTTGAGGTGTTCAGAGAAGTAATGATAACTAGAAATGTTACAATTCCTGAAGGAATTGTGTGGGCTTGCTTCAAATTCCAACTGGCACTGCATTCAAGCCTCATTGCATTTCAATGAGGGCCCAAAGCTCAGAAGAAGCAGAAACCGTCCAGACGCATGGCGCACTGTAGCGTTACATATACAGCCGGGGATCAGCAAGTAAAGATTATGTTCCAGGGTTTAGTCATATCCTAAAAGTGTCATGACTAAAATTTGGCTAACTACATAGCTAGCCAGCTATGGCATGTCCTCACATCTGTAATGTTATTTGTTGTCCTTTGTGTGTCCATACATCTGTATCGGTGGTTGTAGCGTCCGTGTGTCCATACATCTGTATTGGTGGTTGTAGCTGTGTGTCATTAGCTCCTACTCATGCGTGCAGGATAGCATCTGTACGTGGGTTGTAGTTGTGTATCCGTAGCTCCTACTCATGCGTGCAGGATAGCATCCATACACGCTAACTATGTTAACTAAAGTAGGCGAAATGCTAACATGTTAGTGTTAGGGTTAGCTAAAGCAATGTTAGGTGATAAAGCTGTGCTTAAAAATCTCGTGCCGTGAGTGGCCACCTGTGCATGCTTCCTAATAAAGCGTTTCACTAAACATCCATGAGTGACCCTCTATGGCGTAACCAAAAAAAAGTTGAATATTTCAAAAATCTGAATACAAGCAACAATGTCTGGAACTAGCCAGTCATTTTGGTGTAAAAACTTTGAATGTAGTGCAAAAATTGTAGGACTAGTGCAGATAATAATAAAAAAACAAATATGAAAGATAGCAAGAGTGGGCTTGCCGGAAGCAAGCCCACTAATTAAAGCCAGAAAGCAACTGTATGATAGGGGAAAAACATAACTGTGTGCTTGACTGGTGAAATTCTTGACTGGTTTTCTTTATTTACTAACTTTATTTCCTAACTGGTATGTTTTATAATTTAAACATATATCATTGAATAGATATTTGTATTTTATATGTGGTGTAGTTTTAGATTTGCATAATGCATAAAGCCCTGTACTCCACTTAAATAAAGCAGGACAAATAATTTTGAGTAACAATCCTGCAGGAACTGTACTTGGAATGAATAACTGCTCGAGTAGTACTTTCCTGTTTCCAGTGTCTTATTCTGTCAACCTTTATTGAAGGTAAATATAACTTTACTTTGTTTGAAATAAGGTTCTCCTCCATTTACAATCCAATTTTCCTCCATTGACAAAACTATGAGGGCTAATCAGAAAAAAAATAATTATTTAAAATCATAGAAAGAGAGTGGAATTAAATTTAATTACTGTTCCCATAACAACCAATTGGTTGGTTGACTGAATCCATCTCATCTTTAAACTGAAACTGAAAATCTGACATACTGAATCTTTTAATGTACTGTGGGGTGCTTTGTAGATTAGTATTTCCCCAGGTCCTATAATCCTGATCAGAAATGAAGATGTGCACAAGCCCAGATCCCTCAGAGTATCGGTTAAAAAAAGCCTTTGAACTTAAACTGCTTTGGTGGGAGGGGGAAGAATATATATATGCTCTGCTTTAACTAGTGACAAAGACCATTATTTGTTCAATTAATATAGTGAATATAATCAATCACTTACTTAATTTCCAACTACTTCCTGTTCAGTTTGCTTTTACAGGACTGTCTGAGTGATATGCACTGCAGAACGTGCTTGACATGTGAATACTTTTCCACACCCACTGAATTCCACTAAACCCTAACCCTGTGTCGGGTTCCATCTTGATCGTGTTCCTTTTGTAAAATCTCACTGATTCCATCCTTTCTGAAGCTCTTCCCATCTTCATTTCAGATGTAACTCTCCTCTCATTCTGACACGTTATTTCAGTGCTCCTACAAAAAGCACTGTACTCATTGTTTCATTGTCTCCCACATTGATGGTCATGCTGTACTGAACAAGTGCCTCAAATATAATAAATTGTTGTTTGTACTAATCAGCACAGCACTGATCTGTGTTCTGTTCTGTTTATATTTGGAATGGAAGAACTATTCATCAACAAAACCCACACATCCTGAAAGCACACTCCTCCTGAACAGTCCTTATAAAATGATGAAAAAACACTAAATATATAACAAAGGGCACTGCAGTTCCAAGCCAGGCCTGTCAATCCAGCAGCATACAAGCACATTTTTAATGAATAAGAAAAAAATCAAGATGTTAAATGTCATATAATTTGATATCACATAACATTAAAGAGACAGGTTGCAAATATATTTTACGATCCCAAAAAGCTTCAAGCTATTGTAGTCAGTGTATTGGATATCGACAAACTAAAAAATGGTTTGTCAGAAAGAAATGTCTCCTTAGGTTTGAGTGAAAAATTCAAGACAATTATTTGCAAAAAATATACTGCAGCTGCGTAACTACAGTCGCATGTGTGTGATGCATTGTAAAGTGTAAAATGCTATGGTGTGCACAGATGTGCACACACACACACACACATATTCAGAACAGACAGATTCAGCAGGAACTTTTTATCAGTGAAGGACAGCACCTGAGGCAGCCTTGTGATCTAGATGCCTCAGGAGTTCTGATTGGTCGGAGGCTGTAAAGCTGCATAGATGATGTCACCTGAAAGGGTCTCTTTGCCAAGATGGCTGGGGTTTGCTGGGAAGGTGAAGACTGCTGTAGTGCAAATTCAGTTCCTGAAACAAAAAAACAGATAACTAATGTTGCTTATCACACAACTCAGCTAGTGCAGAACATACGTAATTAAAACGTGTATCTTCTCCCTGTATCCAAGTGGGTTTCCTCCAGTTTCCTCCCACAGTACAAAAACATGCAGGTTAGGTCAACTGGAGAGTCTATATTGCCCCTAGGCGTGTGTGTGTGAGAGTGAATGGAGTGTGTGCCCTCTGGTGGACTGGTGTTCTGTCCAGAGTGTGATAAATAGTATAATATGTGCTTCAGAGGTACAAGTGGAATCCTTTTTTAATGATAGCCAGAGAGGATCCCACAACACTTTCAGGAGTTCATTGATAATGTTGATTATGAAATATGATTATGATTGTGCTAGTCTCGCATGCAGTTTATTGCCATGCATCACCCAGATGGATGCTGTGCATTAGTGCTGGTGGCAGATGAACCTTCCACAGATTATTGAACACATCCTTACATGCACATTCAAACCTAAAAATTATAGGTGTAACAAATTGAAGTAAAAACTTGATGGGGGGGGGGGCGAGTCATTTTTTGGGCATCCTGATAAAACAGGACCAGTTCAAAATCTAGTATATGGCTGGACCTAACATACTTCATCTGTCCGACCAATGGTGTAACTTCATAACTCGGCCGACCAATGGTGTAACTTCATCACTCACTCAGTCACTCAGTCACAGACAATCGCGTTTGGAGGGCTGGCCCCGCTGTTGCGGTCCAGCCAAAAACCCACCCTCTCTGAAGCTGTGTTTCAAGATGGCCGACTCATCTCTCCTGTGGCACAGCCCACAGACACAGACCGCGGTTTATTTACAACTGGAACGGGAAACAACAGAAATCCTTCATAAAAAAGAAATGTCAAATCTGTAATGACATTGCTTTGTAGCCAGAGGAACGCATGGCCTTAATTGAAATATTCTTGTTTTTGTTTCTGTATTTGACATGGATATTAATATATTAGCTGTCCATCAAATTATTAAAATTTATTCAGGTCAATGCTATATGATCACCCAAACAGCATAATCCAATTTTTTGCACCTTTTACACATAAATACATTTGTAATTAAGGGAAAAAATAATGCCTTTTTAAATAACACATTCATACCATGTTCCAGTTGGATTTCTCCAAGTTTGATTTTTTTTACTTTTCTGAAAAAATGCATGCATTGTTACAGGGACATTATTAATCTTATTGCCATGATGCCATAAAGCGACCACTAGAGGGCGCACATTACCCTTTCCTCGTGTTCCTGTCTCATTTCACTCTACCTGATTAGTTCTCAGTTCTGATTAGTTCTCTGAAATAGAATAAAAAGCAGTATTAGACCTACACTGCTGCAATTACATGTGTGTAATATTTCAACTGTGACTTTAATTGAAATATTCCTGTATTTGTTTGTGCATTAATCTTGAATATTCATGTTTAAGCTGTCCATCATTTTTTGAAATAAATGAAGTCAATGTAAATTTATTTTACAACCGTTCAGTACAATCCAATGTTGCATCTTTCACGCATTGTTAATACATTTCAGTCAGACAAATCCCAATTAGAATTTAGAAATATGTATTGAGATTGTATGTTGATGCAAATTTGGCATCAAGGCTCTGCCTCTTACCACTTCCTGTTTGCATAAACCAGCCAAGATGATAACAGGGATTGACCCTGAGATTGATTCAGTTTGATTTCTCCTGGAGTAAGAGTTTTTGTCTTACGTGAAAAAACATATGCAAAATTACAAGCATATCATTAATCTTATTTTATCTCATGTTAAACATTTGTCCTAAAACCCTCTGCATTGACCTGTGACAAATGGTATTACTTTATGAAAGGGCAACAGCAAAGCTAAGTAAGAACAGGTGATGGATCAGTTGAAAGGGAGGAGTCACGAGCTGGGTATTCACCTGAAAAACCAAGTGTTTCCTCCTCTTCTATTGGTATTGACTAGAGCGTCATATTACAGTAAAGTGGCTTTCTTTGGCGAGAAGAACGGCTTTTAATGTGCAGAGCAGAACATCTGTTCAAGTGCTGGGATTTGGGGTGTCTGTCTATGTGACATAAAATTGTACTTGAAAACTATAAAACTGAAGTCAAGCAAAGTTAAAAGAGATTACAATAAAGTTAGCAAAGCTAAAAGTAAAATAAAATAAAAAGTAAAAAAAAAGTGTTTTTTCTGTCATGTGAGTTGGGCATCCAGCATTCTTGTTCTGCTTTTCTGTTTTTGCCTTTTTTAAAATGGGGTGGTTAGGTCTCCTAATTTAACTCTCACCAGTTCACTGTCTGTCTCTGTGGGAAAAAAATGCAGCAAACGCATTCTTCTTCATGGTTAGTTGATGGCGCATGATATCTAACACACATGTAACAAAATACACAATTTGCAGCATTTCATAACCAAGTCATGCTGTATGACAGGTCAGTTTCCTTTCCTAGGGGAGTTCTTTTAATTACTTTGTGCCCTGTCTGTGTGAATTTACTTCCTGGAGTTTTTTTTTTTTTTTTTTTACTTTTAGGAGGAGTCCAAACCCACCCCCCTTTTTAGAAGACAAAAAAAGAAACAGAAGAATGCTGGAAACTCACATGACAGGATTCAAAACAAGTAGAATTAACACCTGAATTACAGGAGCTTGGAATGCCATAAAGTATAACTTAGAAAATGGTGAAAAAGCCACATAGACAGTGAGCCAATGAGAGTCCTAACCCCCTCCCTTTAAAAAAAAAAGAATAACACCTGTATAAAAGCGGCACTAGGGGGATGACTATATTTTTCTAAACATTTCTTGGGGGAAATAAAGTTAGAGGGTTTTTCTCCCCACTGGGAGTTTTTTCCCCTCATGTGCTTGCTATTTGGGGGGTTCAGGTCTGGTTTTTTGCTGTTTTTCAGATACTCTTTGTGACAGTTCTCTAATAAAAGCTCTATTCAAATAAAATTGATTTGATTTGATTCATGACTAGACCGTTCCAACATATAAAAGCAACAGGACAATACTGGAAACCCAACCCAAAACAAGTATAATGACACATGGATCACAGGAACTTTATCATACAGTATAAAATTAGCTATAAAATACTGAAAACTGTATATGGTGTAAGCGTTTACAATGTTATGTCTTTATATTAGATGCAAATAAAAACTGAGGATTCTGAGTAATATAAAATGCAACTTCTCAAACTCAGAAAACCTGTCAGGAATACAGATCTAAAAAACATGTCATAGCACGTGAGGATGACAGTGAATCACAATGAAACTGAAAGGAACAGAAACAGTATAAATACTCTAAGCTCTGATTGTCAGATGTGAGAGTGTCAGGGACTACAACTGCACCAACAGTCCTTTGAGAAACAAGCGTCTTTTCACCCTGTTCGCACCAGAACCTCAGCATCATGTCAGATAGAGAGCTGAGACTCGAGGCACTCTCAGCCATTCTGGGACGTCCAGTGAAATTTCACGAAGACTCTCAGGAAAATAAGGTAGCAGGAGCACAGCAGAGTCTGCTGCGGCCTCATGATATTATCCACATCAAATGGAGAGAAGCAACAAGCAAGCTGCAATCAGACGCTCACACTCAGGGTGGAGCTATAGACAAGGAGCTGTTTGTGAATGAGAAAGACTTTTTTGACCCGGAATACGACTCCAACTTCCCCGACATCAAGGATAAAGAAACGCATGAACGAGGCGGTGAGCGGTACAACAGGCCCTGTGGGTGGGACCGCTTTGCTCTGAAGGTCCTGGATAAATATAAAGATGGAGACGACTGGTTGGGAAGGGGAACCAGTGCCTGGCCAGTGTCCTACCACGGCACTACAATTAGTGGAGCCGAGGGCATCATTAAGAGCCACTACACAGCAGGATCAGGAGCTCTTTATGGAAGGGGAATTTATTCAACACCAAAGGTGGATGTTGCTTTGGGATATTCGAAGAGATTCACGTCAAAAAGCACAAAGAAGACTTACAATGTGATTCTACAGAACAGAATCAATCCAAAAAACAGAGAAAAAAAACCTTGTGATTATTGGTTGGTACCAGTTCCTGAGGGGACATCTCCAGATGAAGAGAGAAAGATTTCAGAAAATTCCATTCGCCCTTATGGCCTTTTACTAAGAGAGGTGAAATAACACAGCTAATCTGAGCTCATAAAATAAAAAGACACAAAAGCTGATACTGCATTAAATTCTAAATGAAAAAGTAATTTTAAAACAATCATTTCTGTTTTAAAGGCAGTGCAATTTTTTGTTGTTGTTAAAAACTTGAAAATGAAAATGCTGATAACTTTAGTCAAAAGTCAAATCTTTAAACTGTTGGCTTACTGCTGCATATATCTGTTGTTCATCTTGCATGTTGAAAAGATGTTATGTTGATATGTTGATGTTATGGGGGAAGATGACTGTGGCATTCAGTCCACTGAAGAAGCGGATTGGTCTTGGCTACGCCAACTGGTGGAGAGAGCGCACGCACCTGGGTTGCGTTAACTAATCAACCCAGGTGCTTAAAGGTGTGCTGCTCTCCACAGTTGGGGGCCGAGACTGGGAGCACACACTAAGAGTGCGTTTCTTTATTTTGTTTCTTTGCTTAGTTTTGCGTATGTGTTTGGCAGAGCACAAATGAAAGTAAACCACCACTGAAAAGTAAGAAGAGTGGGTCCGCTGGAGAGCAGTCGCTCTGTTTTACTTTCTTTTGTCTTTTGTTATTTTAGCTTATTGTTTTTGCCCGGAACCTGTGAGGGGGAAGGGTGAAGATGTTCGTAAATTTTATTGCGTGTTCTGTCTGTGCCTCTCTCTTCATGTGGCAACCAACGGTGTTTCCTGGAACTGCTGCTTCTCCCCCTAGGGGTGTCATGCTGGCAAGTGACAATGACAAATTCAACAGATCTGCAAACAATCATTTGTATTATAGAATCTGAATATTTTTTCCAGTAATTCTTTTTATCGTATCTATTAACCTTTAAAGTTCAGTCAATGTTGACATCCAAGTAAGAATAAATATTTGTCACAATTCTTTTAAAAAAAATTGTTTATCTTCAACATTGGATTTATGCAGATTATGGCTTCACTCAAATGTAATAGACACAATGCTTGTAAAAAATTTAGTATCTTTTCACCATTTTGGTACCTGAAAAACAATCTATTGCAATTTGTAAATAAAACTTGTGAACAAATGTTGCTGTCTGGACTGGACAATCCTTTTTTGAATTCTGTAAATCAGCCTCCTCCCACCTGCCTCAGACTTTCTTGCAGGTAGAAGCTGATTGGCTGGAGCTGTGGTGATCAGTCAGGTTTTAATGTCTGGCTTCCTGTTTGCCTGTTGCCTGGCTAAGTGACCTTGCATGTGGAAGCTTTGTTACAGGCTCATGTTACACTCTAACCAGTAATCAGGAAACATAAGTGTATAACAGTGAAAACGTGTAAAATTAAAGATTTAAAACAAAATGAAGAAAAGATGTTCACGTAACAAACACACTGTCACGGGTCGAAGTTGCGTGGACCCAAATGCAGACTCAGACAGCGAAGTGGTGAAACTCTCATAGGAGATTTTTAATGCAAAGGTACACAATACAGCAGGCGGTCTCGTAGTCCGTTTGTGCATAAGATCAAAACCAGAAAATCCACCGGAGCAAAAGTACAAAAACAGACGGCAAAAGCAAAGTCGAGAAACAGGCGAAGGTCAAAACAGGAAATCAGGAAAGATGGCAGGCAAAAATCGGTGGTCGGGGAAACGGGCAAGATCACACGAGACAAACTAGCAAGAGAAAACCGCTGGAAAGGCACTGAAAACAGACATAATCCGGCACGGAAGAGCAGGGAAACAGAATATAAACCATGTGAACCAGGTGAGTGAAATGAGTGATTAACCAGTGCATGAGAATGTGGCCAGAACAGGTGAGTGATCAGCTGAGGGGAGAGAGAGTTGGAGAAAACCACGCCCATACTACAAACCGAAACAAAGATCGTGCATGAGAAACAGATAATCAACTAAAAAGTGAAGTGAAAGAAACATAACACACACCAAAAAGAGATTTCAGTTAAAAAGCAAAATGGAACTGGTTTCCTTTATTATTTGAGAGCTGAAGTTTATAAAAAAAAAAAAAAAAAAAAAAAAAAAAAAAAAAAAAAAAAATTCCTATATGAGTTGAGACCATGGTGTATTTTAGAATTTAGCTCATTATATAACTGATAAACAGTTTTGAAACAATATAATGTATAATAAAGTAGTATTAGACCTCGGAACAAAAGACAACATTTTTTGTTTGCGTCCATCCATTATCCAAGATGCTGATTCCTGGCCAGGATCATAGGAGGGCCAGAGCCAATCCCAGCTTGGATATGGTTGAGAGGCAGGAATACACCTTGTGCAGGACGTCAGTCAATTGCAGGGCACACACAATTCACTCACAAAATTATTTCCATGGCCAATTATCCTTAGACTCTCCCAATCAGCCTAACCTACATGTTTTTCATCTGACCAGAGAACACTCCTCTAAAAGGCTAGATCTTCGTCCTGGTGATCACCTGCAAACTTTATCCTGGCTTTTTTATGCCGGTCTTGGAGTAGGGGCTTCTTCCTTGCATGACAGCCTTTCAGGCCATGGCGATGTAGGATTCTCGAAATGGTGGATGTTCCTGATGCCTTTAACTCCTTCACCAATTCCTTTGTTGTTGTCTTGTGATTCAGTTGAACCTTTCGAACCAAAGTTCGTTCAGCCCTGGGAGTTAATTTGTACAGATGCTCGTGTTACCTTCAGCAGTTTGGAAATTGCTTCAAAGGAGGAACTGGACATGTGAAGGCCCACTATTTTTTTCCCTGAGGTCTTGGCTGAGTTGCTTGGATTTTCCCATGGTATCAAGGGCAAAAAGGCAGTGGCTCTAAAGGTAGGTCCTTAAATACAGCCACAGGTGCCAATTAACTTCTAATTAACTCCTAATTATGACAATTGGTCAACCAGAAGCTTCTAAAAAGTCATTACATCAATTTCTGGAATCGTCCATACTGTTTAAAGAGACAGACAACTTGGTGTATGTAAACTTTTGATCCACTGGAATTCTGATATAGTGAATTAAAGCTGAAATAAATCTGTCTCTAATTGATTGTTTTAAAATGACCTCTGTTGTGAACAAAGTAAATACCGTAATGGACTGTCCAAAATATATGTATGGTAACATGAAATGTGCAGAGTTGTGAAAAACTGAGTTTGAATATCTTTAGTCTAGATGAATGTAAACCTTTGGCCTCAACTATGTACTCAATTGATCCATCACCTGTTCTTTCTTCTCCATTCCAGTCAGATACTTATTATGAAACACTGGTAGGAGCGTGCTTCACTGAGAAATATCAAGAACCTACAGGAGTGTTACACAATTCTACCATCATCTAAAGCTAAATCATTTTGAACACTCAGTCACATGTCCAGTGCAGTCTGAGGAATAGCATACTCAAGTAAGTTTGTCTTGTTTTGTGAGGGTGTTGTGCTGTCTAAGAAGTTAAATGATTTTAAACATTCAGCTACATGACCAGTGCAGTCTCAGGAATAGTTTCTCCAGTGTGTTGAGGGTGTTTTGTTGTCCTCCTGTACCTGGAGCCTAACCTGGTCCTCAGGCCACAGTGGAGATCACATGATGTCTCACCCCTTGCGTGCGAGGCCTTTCCCTTCAGTTTTTTTGTTTCACCTGAGCATTAAGACAGCATGGTTCTACTCATCAAGGTCTAGATTGAAGAGCGTGATAAATAAATCAGTTGAATCAAGTGTTGTACGGTTGGGCTAAAACAGAAACCTACACCGAGACTGGCACTTTTCTGATAAGATTGGACATCCCTGATGTCCCATATATTCAAAACAGAGATACCCATGTGAGTCCTGAATGATACTGTATCAGCCTGCTGTTGTTTTTCTATTTTGGCAGCAATTTTATATCAGATGAGTTGTGTTTCTTTGTAAAAGGCCATGAGGGTGAATGGAATTTTCTGAAATCTGTGTGTCTTTATTGGCTGACGTGACCTCAGGAACTGGTACCAACCGATCGCTGACAAACCGGCTTTTAATCTCATATCTGGAGATCTGTGTCTGTGTTTTCGATGTTGCTCTCAGTTTCATTGAGAGTCACTGTCATCCCCACACCCCAGAAACAACTGTCACATATTTTTATTTACATCTCTAGTAATGTCAAGACATACCATTGTAAACATTAGTTTATTTTAATAGGAGTGCTTTTTAGTTATTTTGTGCACTGTCTCATGCAAGTTGATTTGCTGACTTTTAAAAAATTATTTTAGCGTTACTTGACTTTGACTTTCTAGTTTTCCTGTGAAAAATGGCCAAATAGACATAAACCCCAAATCTCAATTCTCTGAAGTACTGCTTTGTACATGAAACAGCCATTCTTCCCACCAATGAAAACACGTTGATCATGATATACAGCTCTGGCCAATAGCATAAGGGAGGAGGAAACACTTTTTTGGTGAATTCTGGGGGAGAGAAGCGTCGGTAAGTCTGCAGCCGTTCTTCATATGACCGTGTAAATTACAGATAAATCATATTCCCTTTTGTGTTTACAATGGCATGTCATGTACACAAACTGCAGTTGGAGCCGACTGATCCATCACCTGTTCTTTCCTCTCCTTTGCTGTCGCCCTCTCATAAATTAATGATCATGTGTCGCAGGTCAATGCAGAGGGTTTTCACACAAATTTAATGATATGCTTGTAATTTTCGATGCGCTTTTTCACATGAGACAAAAACTCTTACTCCAGGAGAAATCAAACAGAAACATGGCATGAATTTGTTTTGGCATTGGTTATTTTGTGATTAATATTGGCAATATTATTGTACTTCGTATTACTAGAGATGTAAATAAAAGATATACCATTACAGTTTTCAGTATTTTAAAAGTAATTGTTTACTGTATGATACACAATGTTCCTGTAATCCATTTATAATTGTACTTGATTTGAACCCTTTTGGGTTCCTAGTATTTTTCTGTTTCAGCTTTCCTCTAAAAGGTCAGTTGATGGGTGTGTTTCTTCTCACTTATGTCAGTTGGATTTTTCAATGGGGAGGTACCAAGTTAATAAGAGATCGCTATGTTAAAAGTGTGATGACGCATTGTATCTGGTTTTTCAAAAGGCCAAATAGTTTTGTGGTTCCTGTGAACCACAAAACTGCACAAACCGCAGTGATGCTTTCAGCTGCTGACTCCTCCCCTTCAGCTGATCCATCACCTGTTTTTCTTCTCCTTTGCTGTTTCCTTTCATTAAGTAATGGCCATGTGTTGCAGGTCAACAGAGAGGGTTTTAACACAAATGTTTAATATTGTTTAAGATAAAATAAGACTAATATACCTGTAATTATGAATACATGAATATATGAATTTTTTTTTCACATGACAAAAACTTACTCCAGGAGAAATCAAACAGAAATATGGCACAAATTTGTTTTGGCATTGGTTATTTTGTGATTAATATTGGCAATATTATTGTACTTAGAGATGTAAATAAAAGATATACCATTACAGTTTTCAGTATTTTAAAAGTAATTGTTTACTGTATGATACACAATGTTCCTGTAATCCATTTGTAATTGTACTTTATTTGAACCCTTTTGGGTTCCTAGTATTTTTCTGTTTCAGCTTTGCTTTTATTTGTTGTAACAGTCCAGTCATGCCCAGTTATTTCCCCTAACAAATGTTTTGACAAATACAATCATCCCCCTAGTGTTGCCTGTCCACTAGGAGGATACAGGTGTATATATAAAGGGGGCGTGGTGGGGAAAGGGAGAGGGATGGTTGGGGAGGTTAGGACTCCTTGTCTAACTCTCATCAGTTCACTACGTGCCTCTGTGAAATAATGTGGTTCTTGTCAGAATATTCTAAGTTATCCTTTATGGCAGACCAGGTTTCTGTAAATCATGTGTAATTCTACTTGTTTTGAATCTTGTCATGCGAGTTGGATTCCCAATTTTCTTCTGTTTCAGTTTTGCTTTTGCTATTTTTGCCTTTTAAAAAAAAGGGGTGGGGGTGGTTAGGACTCATCTATCTCTCATCATTTCATTATTGGTTCCTGTGGAAAAAATGCAGTAAACACATTCCTCTCAAAGATCAGTTGATGAGTGTGTTTCATCTCACTTATGTCAGTTGGATTTTTCAATGGGGAGGTACCAAGTTAATAACAGATTGCAATGTTAAATGTGTGATATTGCACTGTAACTAGTTTTTCAAAAGGCCAAACAGTTTTGTGGTTCCTGTGAAAAGTATGTTTGCATTCAGTGCTGTGATTTGGCGCAGTGGAGGAACTCAGCACCTGCAGCCTAAAAGAATTCAGGCTAATGCAAAGTCAATATATGACTGTGTAAATTCCAGATAAACCACATTCCCTTTGCTGAGGGGCGACATAGCTCAGGAGGTAAGACCGATTGTCTGGCAGTCGGAGGGTTGCCGGTTCAAACCCCACCCTGGGCGTGTCGAAGTGTCCTTGAGCAAGACACCTAACCCCTAACTGCTCTGGCGAATGAGAGGCATCAATTGTAAAGTGCTTTGGATAAAAGCGCTATATAAATGCAGTCCATTTACCATTTACCATTTACAAAAGCATGCTGAGTACACAAACAGCACTGAAGCATTCAGGTGGAGCTGTCAAGTATAAACGCAGCTACTGACTCCTCCCTCTCAACTGATCCATCACCTGGTCTTTCCTCTCCTTTGCTGTTGCCCTTTCATAAAGTAATGGTCATGTGTCACAGGTCAATGCAGAAGGTTTAACACAAATGTTTAACACAAGATAAAATAAGATTAATGATATGCTTGTAAATTTGCATACGTTTTTTTCACGTTAGACAAAAATTCCAGGAGAAATCAAACCAAAACATTGCATGACTTTGTTTTGGTATTGTTTATTTTGTCATTTGTATTGCCAGTATTTCTGTAATTTATGTTACTAGAGATGTAAATAAAAGACATACTATTACAGTTTTCAGTATTTTATAAGTAATTTTATACTGTACAATACACAATGTTCCTGTAATCCATTTGTAATTGTACTTGATTTGAATCTTGTTGGGTTCCTAGTATTTTTCTGTTTCAGCTTTGCTTTTATTTGTTTTAACTGTTCAATCATGCCCAATTATTTCCCCTAACAAATGTTTTGCCAAATACAATCATCCCCCTAGTGTTGCCTGTCCACTAGGAGGATACAGGTGCTAAAAAAATATATTAAGGGGGCATGGTGGGGAAAGAGAGAGGGACAGTTGGGGAGGTTAGGACTCCTTGTCTAACTCTCATCAGTTCACTACGTGCCTCTGTGAAATAATGTGGTTCTTGTCAGAATATTTTAAGTTATCCTTCATGGCAGACCAGGTTTCTGTAAATCATGTGTAATTCTACTTGTGTTGAATCTTGTCATGCGAGTTGGATTCCCAATTTTCTTCTGTTTCAGTTTTGCTCTCGCTATTTTTGCCTTTAAAAAAAAGGGGGGGTGCGGGTGGTTAGGACTCATCTATATCTCATCATTTCATTATTTGTTCCTGTGGAAAAAATGCAGTAAACACATTCCTCTCAAAGATCAGTTGATGAGTGTGTTTCATCTCACTTATGTCAGTTGGATTTTTCAATGGGGAGGTAACAAGTTAATAACAGATAGCAATGTTAAATGTGTGGTGATGCACTATAACTAGTTTTTCAAAAGGCCAAACAGTTTTGTGGTTCCTGTGAAAAGTATGTTTGCATTCAGTGCTGTGATTTGGCGCAGTGGAGGAACTCAGCACCTGCAGCCTAAAAGAATTCAGGCCAATGCAAAGCCAGTATATGACTGTGTAAATTCCAGATAAACCACATTCCCTTTGCTGTTTACAAAAGCATGCTGAGTACACAAACAGCACTGAAGCATTCAGGTGGAGCTGCCAAGTGTGAACGCAGTTACTGACTCCTCCCTTTCAACTGATCCATCACCTGGTCTTTCCTCTCCTTTGCTGTCGCCCTTTCATAAAGTAATGGTCATGTGTCTCAGGGCAATGCAGAAGGTTTAACATAAATGTTTAACACAAGATAAAATAAGATTAATGATATGCTTGTAATTTTGCATACATTTTTTTCACATAAGGTAAGAACTGTTGCTCCACCAGAAATCAAACAGAAACATGGCACACATTTTTTTTTGGTATTGGATATCTTGTTATTAATAATGGCAATATTATTGCATAATGCAAATAATGCAAATCTTGTGGAGCTAGTTTGGACAGAACTTGAGAAGTGCCAAATCACTGACAGGTCACATGACTGTTTTGTCTGCATTACAGCTTCTGAACAGCAGGGGGAGCTGTACGTTGTGGTGTGGGGAGTAAGAGTGTGAAGAAGAGGGAGGTAGTGTGGTAGAATGTAAGAACACAACCTGGGGCTCTTTGTAATAACTTACTTCATCTTTCCTTGCATCCTTTCCTCGCATCTTCAGTAGAATGTAAGAACATGTGGAAGGCTGCTGGAAATAAACCACCTTGGATTTAAAGTATACTTTAATCCGAGCTATACCACAATGATGCTTACACCTTGATGGGAGGGCTATTTAAATCACCAACCTTACCTGTATATGCCTTTGCTCATTCTGCCATGCTGCTGCTGCTGCTAATGTGCTATCCCTGCTACTGCTGCTAATGTGCTATCCCTGCTGCTGCTGCTAATGTGCTATCCCCACTGCTGCTGCTGCTGATGTGCTATCCCTGCTGCTGCTGCTAATGTGCTATCCCTGCTGCTGGTGCTAATGTGCTGTGCCTGCTGCTGGTGCTAATATGCTATCCCTGCTGCTGGTGCTAATGTGCTATCCCTGCTGCTGCTGCTAATGTGCTATTCCTGCTGCTGCTGCTAATGTGCTATCCCTGCTGCTGCGAATGTGCTATCCCTGCTGCTACAAATGTGCTATCCCTGCTGCTGAGGCTAATGTGCTATCACTGCTGCTGTTGCTAATGTGCTATCCCTCCTGCTGCTGCTAATGTGCTATCCCTGCTGCTGCTGCTAATGTGCTATTCCTGCTGCTGCTGATGATGTGCTATCCCTGCTGCTGCGAATGTGCTATCCCTGCTGCTACAAATGTGCTATCCCTGCTGCTGAGGCTAATGTGCTATCCCTGCTGCTGCTGCTGCTGATGTGCTATCCCTGCTGCTGCTAATGTGCTATCCTTGCTGCTGCTGCTAATGCGTTATCCCTGCTACTGCTGCTGCTGCTGTCCATGCTTGGCTCGCTCTGCTTACCTCTGTATTTGTTCCTTTCAGAAAGGTTTTAGCGCCCCCACCACCACCCCAACATCCACCTGTGGGCTCTGCCTCTCATATGATCCCCGGGGTCACTCCCTGTTATCATTTTGTCTGGCTTCTGTAAACGGAGTGATAAGAGGCAGAGCCTGGAGTCGCACCAACATAAAATCTCAACACGTATTTCTAAATTTAAATAGTGAGTTGTCTGAATGAAATGTATTGCCAATGCGTGAAAGATGCAACATTGGATTGTACTGAAAGATTGTATAATTGATGGACAGCTAATACATTAATATTCATGATTATACACAAACAAAACAGGAATATTTCAATTAAAGTGTGTTCCTCTGGCTACGAACCAATGTAATTACACTGTAGATCGAATATTGCTTTTTATTCTGTATTATATTTCAAACCTTTGAACTGCATAATGAGCACAGCTTCACCTCCATGATTAATGCATCTTGAATGAAATGCTATGTCTTACTGCTGAACAGAACTACGCTATACACGTGCAGCAACCAAAAACCCATACATAATACAATGCAATAACGAGAACTAATCAGAGGAGAACACGAGACAGGAAAATTCGGAAACGGTAGTGGGCGCCCTCTAGTGGTTGCTTGAGGGCATCATGACAATAAGATTAATAATGTGCCTGTAATAATGCATGCATTTTTTCACAAAAGGAAAAATAATAAAACTGTTCCTCCAGGAGAAATCAAACTGAACTATCTCATGAATTTGTTATTTATAATGGCAATATTATTGTCCTTAATTACAAATGTATTTACAATGTGTAAAAGGTGCAAACAATTGGATTAAGCTGAAATGTTTGTGTGATCAAATAGCATTGACTTGAAAACATTTCAATAATTTGATGGACAGCTAATACATTAATATCCATGTAAAATACAGAAACAAAAACAAGAATATTTCAATTAAGGCCATGTATTTAATGTCATTACAGCTATGTAGATCCAGTACTGCTTTTCATTCTATATGACATTTAAGACCTTTGATTTTATAAATAGTATAATGAGCCGAACTTCACCTCCACAATTCGTACATCTTACAGGTGACACTTACTTAAGATTGTATGAGAATGAAATAGTCCTAGGTCAAATGATTATTTTGAAACACTTAAGTAACATGCTTCACTGAAAATTCTGAATAAGAGTTGAATAAGAATACAATTCTACCATCATCTAAAAAGTTACTTTACTTTGAAATACTCCATTACATGACCAGTGCAGTCTGAGGAATAGTTTACTCCAGTGCATTGTTGTTGTTTTGTGAGGACGTTGTTATTGTTTTGTGAGGATGTTGTGCCGTCCTCCTCTGACCATGGCCTAAACTGGCCCTCCAGCCACAGTGGAGTAGATCACATGGTGTCTCTCGCCCTGCGTGTGTGGCCTCTCTCTCCAGTTCTGACGGCCCAGAGAGGCATAATGAATGTCCCCTGCTTCGATCGCTGCTTACTCCCTGGAAACACAGAGGAACACTGAACAATTGCTCTGCCATCATTATTTCATATTCATATGACTCAATTTGCAGTTGCATGAAAATGAATCAAGACTGCGTGTATTGTCGATGCAGATAATTCAGCATTACTAACGATAGCCGATAATCACTCTTCACAAATGTACGAAGGTAAGAGGTGCATTTAAAGTGTATGTGGTAATAAATACATTATTAGGCAACAGGTGAATTTTTGAGGAAATTCTATGTAGGCCATTGCAGTAATTAGCAACTCTTTATCTGTTCTGCCTGCAGTGAGACCAGGGGCTGGAATGAGATGCACATTGGTGATATATATTGTTTATTCCCTTCTCCTTCTCCTGAATACACAATAAAAGCCTGTGTGCGTCTGAGACTTGCGAACTATGTGGTTTGTGGAGAGAGGAACAGCAGAACCTGTTACACTAGGCTTGCCATTAAAAATATTGATATCAAAATGATGCCAAGTTACCAGAAACAGTATTGGCTATCTTTCCTCACACAAATTAAACAAGCTGTATTCCAAAGAAATTCTACCCAATTTTTCTACCCCAAATTGTTTTTTGATATCAATACTTTTAATGCCACACCTAGATTTAGCCGGTTTGAATTAATGACTTATAGATAGTGCTTTGTATGTGTGAGTAACTTGGCATTTTTGTATGTTGAAAACGTTTTAAATCAGATATAATTTATTTTTGTACTGTGTTTTTTATGTGTGAGAACAGTAATTCATGTATAACTGTAGGCTATGTCAAAGATGCATAAACATAAATGCATGCACACACATAGCCTACTTTCTGAAAGAAACACATATGGATTCAATCATTTTTCCTTTACTATGAATGACAAATAAATGAAAGTGTATGTCATATTTTTACATTACAGGCATTTAGCAGACTTACATTGCATCCACTTATATGGCTGGATATATATACTGAAGCAATGAAGGTTAAGTATCTTGCTCAAGGGTAGAACGGCACTGTCCTACCAGGGAATCAAACCTGCAACCTTTAGGTTACCAGACCAACTCCTCAGCCATTATACTACACTGCGGCCCACTGCTGTCCCTATTTTTAAATGGAAGCGTTTTTAATAATTGTTTGCTTGTCGATAGAGGATCTATGGTGTTAGCCAACATTAATTTAGAAATGTGGCATTGCAGGGTAGCTACAGTAGCCTAGTTAAAAAGTAGTAATCAGTACAGGTGAATGTGAACTGTTTTGACTTAAAGAAAATCAATATTCCTGGCATGAAGAAGTCATTATCTTACGCTAGTTTCTATATGAGCGGCATAATGTTACCTACTGGGCCAAATGGCAACGCAGATTTTAGTGCTTAATTTCAGAAGTGGCCATAGGCTACTATAACCTTATGTACTCAGTCTGTCGTCTCATTAGCAGGATAGGTAACGAAAAGGCCGAAAGTGGAACAGCCAAATGTGTGGGTGTATTTCATTTGGATTTCAGAAACATAGATATGTTTCCCGCACAGATTTTACAGATGCAAAAGCAATTTAAATGTTAGATTTTCAGTGAGCCACCAAGCCTGTGTAATGAATTAGAGGTTTGCATCAATCCTAAGGGAGGATTTGAATCTGGGTCCGCCACTCGTCCAAAAAGGTTGAAAGACAAACACGCTACCCAGTGAGCTACAAGGGAAGTAGATAACAGAGTTGCAAAGTTTTGTTCTTTTAAACATGTGCACTTGTATATACAGTATGTCCATTTTGTGTCAGTATGCAATGTTTTTTTACTGGCTGATGTACCTAACTGTCCAATGGAGAGACGTGTTCTTTGTGGGCCTGGAGCATTTGTAATGATGTAATCAGGCAAAAAATAGAAGAAGAAGAAGAAAACATGCAAAATCCCCTAAGTTTGGGGCTTTAGGTGGACATTGTTATTGTTTTGTGAGGACGTTGTTATTGTTTTGTGAGGATGTTGTGCCGTCCTCCTCTGACCATGGCCTAAACTGGCCCTCCAGCCACAGTGGAGTAGATTACATGGTGTCTTTCAGTTTTGGTTTTGTTTTGGAATCAATAGTCTCACACCGAAGACCTGGTTTACAGTGGTGTAAATACAGTATACAACAGAAGTGAGTACACCCCTGTGCAATATCACTTAAATGTCAAATGATTTAAAATTGTATCACCTTACAGTAATTGCATTACTTCTAAGTTGAACAGTAGGGTATTTGCTCTTATGTAAAATTAAAAACTAACAGTTTAGATTTACTATATTAAAAATAGAGGCCCCACAGTAAGAACTCAATGCAACAAAAGTCAGTACACCTTTCACTGAGATTCAAATCTTTTATTTTTTCAATACTTCGTATGTCCATCTTTATTTTTGATTACAGACTCAATCCTCCTCGGCATGGAGGATACCAGTGTTGCACAATTTTCTGGAGAGATGTTCTGCCATTCTTCAGAGACAATTTTTTTCAGCTGCTCTTTGCTGGAGGGGTTGTGTTGCTCTACTTTTCTCTTTAAAATACCCCAAAGGTGTTCTATTGGATTCAAGTCAGGTGACATACTTGGCCAGGTCATAGTTATCATTTTCTTCTTCTTTAGAAACTCTTTCGTGATTTTGGCAGTGTGCTTTGGATCGTAATCATGTTGGAATATTCCTCTTCTGCCAAGCTTCTGGAGACCGGGAGTCATCTTGTCAGCCAGTATTTTGGTGTATCCACTGGCATTCATGGTGCCATCTATAAATGTCATCTCCCCAACACCTTTTGCACTCATACAGCCCCATATCATAACACTCCCACCTCCGTGCTTCACTGTCGGGACTATGCATTCACTGTGGTAGTCCTGGCCAGGTTCACGCCAAACATGCTGGACCCCATCTGAGCCGAACAAATTTATCTTGGTCTCATCTGACCAAAGAATGTGCTCCCAATATTTATCAGGCTTCTTTTCATGTTCTTTAGCAAAGTTTAATCTTGCAGTTTTGTGCCGAAGAGCAAGCAAGGGTTTTTTTCTTGGACGCCGTCCATAGAGGTTGACGTTATGCAACGTCCTTCACACCGTCTGAGCTGTCACAGAAACTCTGATTTCCATTGATAACCCCTGTGCCAAGTCTGAAGCACTTGCCCGTCTGTTTTTCAGAGCTAGATTGTGCAAGCAGCGCACTGTCCGTGGCGTCATTTTAGGAGGACGGCCACTGCGGCTCTGATTAGTGGTACTATGGCTCGTTCTATACCTCCTGATTACTGCTGCGACTGTGTTTCGACTGATTTTTAGTTGGTCACCGATCTTCCTGTATCCTTTTCCATCTTTGTGAAGTCTCACAATCAGATTTTTCAATTCCTCTGGCAATTCTTTTCCATGTGGAGCCATGATGCAGACATGCAGATAGACACAGCCCATAGGTCAAAATTGAGAAAGTTCTGGTGTTCACAGGTCATTTTATAACCATGTTCATGCAATTAGGCTAATTGGAAATCACAGGTGTACTCAATTTTGTTTCAATGATCACAGGTTTTCTAACTTGTGTGATAGTGATCACAGGTGTATTCACTTTTGTTGCATTGAGTTTCTACTTTGAGGCCTGTATTTTCAATATAGTCTTTCTAAAGTATTTGTTTTTGGTTGTTCATAAGAGGAAATACTCTACTTGTCAACTTAGAAATAATGCAATTATTGAGAGGTGATACAATTTTGAATCATTTGACATTTAAGTGATATTGCACAGGGGTGTACTCACTTCTGTTGTATACTGTAGTACAAAACAAACGTTTTGGGAACGTTCCTGCTGCAGGATGCAGTGTGGCCGTATTTGGCACAGCTGGAATTTTCTGGGGTGATGCACGTAAGGGCCTCTCCTTGGTGCCATACCACCGACCTCCAGCAGGTGGAGCCCTCCCCAAGCAGCTAACGCTGGGGAAAGGTATCACTGGGGAAATACTTGCTTCCGATCTCTTGGCCTTATGGTCGGAATCTGGAAATGTAGTTTTTTAAACATCAGGTACTGCTGTCCCATATTCACTCTCCACAATTGAATAAGTCTGAAAGCTCCTGTCTTTATCTTATTTTTCTTTTGCTCATTTTTGCGGGTTCATGTTTTTATTCTAGCTGTGACACAAAATAAAAGTGAAAGTGTTTTTGACATAATAAATATGATCATGCCCATTCTGCCTCTTCTCCAATGGGAAAGAGGGAACACAGGGGTTTATTAATCTATTCTTTAAAACTGAAGTTAATTGGTTAAAAAAAAAACATCAGCATGTGTGATTATGGCCAATTAGAACACAACACCAGGGCAGAAAGACATTCCTCCCTGCTTAGACTAAGAAAGTTGAGGCTCCAGAAGACACACCTCCTGGGTCTGCAGACGATCCGACAAGCACAGGTGAGAGAGCAGCTTTGTGTGGTTTCTCTTCATTCTTCATTCTGGAGTATTTATGCTGTTGGATCCTCATTTCTAATTATGCTTCACCTGATCTGTATTACCAATCGTTTTCTTCACAATGTAAGTGAAGTTAACTTCAAAATATGCTTATTTACCTGCAGTTGTGAGTTTGTAATTTGCATACATTTGTAGCCGGGTGGTATTTGAAGAATTGCTTGCTCTGCTTCCTTTTGTAGGACAAGAAGAAGGTGAGTGTCCGAAAGATTTCCCGCATAAGCAAAGGAAACTACTTTCTGCTTTGAATGTGCATCGATGGGGCTTACGTGGTCAAAATAAATGTATATCTTTACCTTTCTCAGGTGCAGAGACGGTCCTTCTTGTGCATGTGTGTTTCCTGGTTGCCAAAGGCACTGTATTTGTTTTCTTTCTGTGTTTACAAGAGGACTGGTACCTGAGAACCTGAGAATGGCACAATCTCATGGAAGGTAACAATGCAGTTTCTGACTGCAGTTTCTACGGTACACATACTGTTTGTTTGCAACAGCTGGTTACTGTAATATTGGTATTTCGGTGTATTGCAGATGTCAGATCTGCCACGCAGACTTCCTTTTTGTCTCTGGTTTGAATCATTTGTTTGAGGGTGTGTATACAGGTCTCACAAATCTCTGCCAAAGGAGTGTATTAATTATGTGCACTGAATTATTTATTATTGTACTCTGTGTACACTGAATAGCTGTCTTCACTTTTTAAACTGGATTCATAAAGAATATTCACTAAGATTGACATTTTTAAAATGATTTTTTCTTCAATTATAATATATGATACTGTACATGATAAGTGTGTGTGTATGTGTGTGTGCAAGTTTGTGTGTGTGTGTGTGTGCGTGTGTGTGTGTTTACCTGTGTGCATGTGCATGCGTGCATACGTGTGTGTGTCTGTGTGTGTGTGTGTGTGTGTGTGCAAGTTTGTGTGCGTGTGTGTGCGTGTATGCGTGTGTGTACGCACGCGTGTGTGTGTATGTGTGTGCGACTGTTTGTGTGTGTGTGTGTGTGTGTGTGTGTGGTAATTACTATGAATAACAAAATGGCTCTTTAGAAAAAAAATTCTCTATCTTTTAGTTGCTCTACAACAAGAGAAGAAGCTACATCTAAGTGGCCAGATGTAATTAAGAACAGCAAACAGATTGCAACAGAACCCAAACACATACACCTGCTGAACACAGTCAAGAGAGCACTGAATAAAGATGGATTCATCAGGAGATACACGTTTGGAAGAAAGGACCCCAACAAAAGGAACAGGACAATCATGATGATGGGAGAAACAGGAACAGGGAAGTCTGCGCTCATCAATAGAATGGTCAACTACATGCTGGGGGTAGAGTGGGAAGATAAGATCAGGTTTGAAATCATTCCAGATGAAGGCAAAAGACCAAAAACCAGTCTGATTACTGCATATGAGATTTTTGGACTGGAGGAGCTGTCTGTTCCTTTTTCCCTCACAGTCATTGATACACCAGGATTTGGAGACACAGGTGGGCTTGAGAAAGAGGAGAATCTGTACAAATTATTGAATTATTTAAGCAGCATTCAACAATTAGATGCAGTTTGCCTTGTGGTGAAGGCATCTCAGAATCGCCTCACTTACAGCCAGAAATACTTCTTTGATGCCATCCCGTCCATCTTTGGGAAGAACATGGAGAAAAACATCTTGACTCTCATCACTTTCTCTGACTGGATGCCACCTTTAGCTCTTGAGGCACTTCTTGAGTCTGATGCACCTTTCCTCAAAGATGAAAACAATGAACCTGTTCACTTCCTCTTCAACAACCATCCTCTTCAGAAGTTTGCTAAGAAATACGAAGAAACATATAAAAAATCTTGGGATAACGGAATAGAGAGCTTCGGAGAGTTTTTCGAAACTTTGGATAAAATGGAACCGCAAAGCTTGGGGGAGATTAAAAATGTCTTGAAGCAACATCAGTGCTTGGAAGATTTTTTCTCGAAATTGGAGAGTCAGATCAGGGATGTGGGGGAGAAGCACAAGGCACTTGAGGACGTTCAAAAAACTCTGAAAGAGTACAGACAGGACTTGGAGTATAAATACAATGAAGTTGTCAAAAAGAAGGTCAAAACTACATCTAAGTGGTCAGATGTAATTAAGAACAGCAAACAGATTGCAACAGAACCCAAACAAACATACCTGCTGAACACAGCCAAGATAGCACTGAATAAAGATGGACTCATCAGGAGATACACTTTTGGAAGAAAGGACCCCAACAAAAGGAACAGGACAATCCTGATGGTGGGAGAAACAGGATCAGGGAAGTCTTCACTCATCAATATGATGGTCAACTACATGCTGGGGGTAGAGTGGGAAGACAACATCAGGTTTAAAATAATTTCAGATGAAGGCACAAGACGCCAGACTAAATCTCAGACCATTGCGATTACTGCCTATGAGATTTATGGGCTGGAGGAACTGTCTGTTCCTTTTTCCCTCACAGTCATTGATACACCAGGATTTGGAGACACAGAAGGGCTTGAGAATGATAAAAGAGTTTCTCAGAATTTTTACAAGTTACTTACTTCCATAAGGGGCATTCAACAAATAGATGCAGCTTGCCTTGTGGTGAAGGCAACTGAAAATCGCCTCAGTCCCAGCCAGAAGTACATCTTTGATGCCATCCTTTCCCACTTCGGGAAGAACATGGAGAAAAACATCCTGACTCTCATCACCTTCTCAGACTGGACGCCAGCTTCAGAAGCTCTTGAGGCAGTTACCGAGTCTGGCGTACCTTTCTCCAAAGATGAAAATGATGAGCCTCTTCACTTCCTGTTCAACAACATTTCTCTTAAGAATTATCAGAAGAAATATGAAAAATCATTAAAATCGCAGTGGGTTAATGGAATTGAGAGCATGAGGGAGTTCTTTCAGACTTTGGATCGAATGGAAACTCAAAGCTTGAGGATGACTGAAAGTGTCTTGAGAGAACGCCAGACACTGGAAGCTTGTATCCAGAGCTTCGAGAGTCAGATCAAGGTCGTGGAGATGAAGCGCAAGGCACTTGAGGAAGTTAAGAAAACTCTGGAAAAGCACAAAGAGGACATGAGGAGGAATAACAACTTTCAGTATAAATCCCAAACTGTTGTCGTGAAGAAGGTCACAGCTGTTGAAGCTGCAACTAGCTGTCCCAAGTGTGAGGTAACCTGCCACACTCCATGTACGTGGGCGCCTGACCTGTGGTGGTGTCATGTAATGGGCTGGAATGGGAAATGTACGGCCTGTCCCGGAAAATGCAGCTACAAAGTCCATGAAAAAGGACACACAATATATAAGCCAGCAAACGAAAGTAAAACAGGATGTTATGAGGACCTGAAAAAAACTTGTGAAGGGATGATAGCCACACAAGAGGAAGTGATGTCCACACGTGAGCAAGAGTTGAGGAATGCAGAAGATGAGAAAACCAGCCTCATTGAAATGTGTTTCAAGAGCATTCTCCAGCTTAGAGAGCTTGCTCTGAAGTTTGATTCTGATTCTACTCGTCAGAGTATTCTCAGGCTGATAGAAGTGCTGGAGAGGAACAACGAGGCAGAGAAGGCGGAAACACTGCAGGATATTCTGGAAAACACTGTGCAAAGAGATTAACAGACATGGAGAAGATGTGTGTTCAGTTGCGCGCTCTTCTGCTTTCCATGTAGATTTTGTAGGGTCAAAATTATTTTAGAGAAAACAGTTGCGCTTATTTACCAAGGACTTCCCGTTGTGCCTAATGTGAAACAGGCAATAGCAACAGTAGACAACAGCTACCAAAATAAACTGTCAAAGGTGAAGGATTGTAACTTTACCTATCTCTTCCTGTAGTGGCGGAACCTGTCCATATCGCCATAGAAACTACAGAAGAGAGAGAGACTCTTAAGCTCAACAGAACAATGTGACTGGAATTATTATTTTTAAATTGTCTTTAATTGTTTTTTAAAAGTGGATCTTTATTTGCTCGCTGGTATGTTTTATCATTTGAACAAATATCCACAAATAGAAGTTATTTTGTGCTCTGTCTCGTGCAAGTTGATTTTCTGACTATTATAAAGTTCTTTAGTGTTACTTGACTTTGACTTTTTCCTGTACAAAATGGCCAAATAGACCGACACTGTGAATCCCAATTCTCTGAAGTACTGCTTTGTGCATGAACCAGCCAATCTTCCCAGCGACGAAAACACCTTGATCATAATATGAAGCTCTGGTCAATAGCAATATGGGAGGAGGAAACACTTGATTTTTTCTGGTGAATTCTGGAGGAGAGAGGGATTGGTAAATCTGCAGCCGCTCTTCATATGACCGTGTATATTACAGATAAATCACATTCCTTTTCCTGTTTACAATGGCATGTCAAGTACACAAACCGCAGTGAAGCATCAGTTGGAGCCTGGCTGCCAAGTACAGTTGAGACCAAATTTTTACATACACCTAGGCTAAAGACATTCAGACTCAATTTTTCACAACTCCACACATTTCATGTTATTATACATTTCCTGTGTTAAGTCAATTAGGGTATCTACTTTATTTCCATAGGAGGTAATTTCAAAATAATAGCTAAGAGACAAATTTATTTCAGCTTTTATGTACTATATCAGATTTTCAGTGGGTCAAAAGTTTACGTGCACTTTGTTAGTATTTTGTGGAATTGCCTTTTAATTGCTTAACTTGAATCAAACGCTTGGGGTAGCCTTCCACAATACTTTGCCGGAATTTTTGTCCATTTCTCTTGGCAGAACTGGTGTAATTCTGTCAGGTTTGTGGACCTCCTTGCTTGGACACACTTTTTCAGTTCAATCCACAAATTTTCTATGGGATTCAGGTCAGGGCTTTGTGATGGCCACTCCAATGCTTTCACTTTCACAGCATTGTCCTGCTGGAAGGCCCAGTTGCAACCAAGTTTTAACCTTCTAGCTGATGCCTTGAGGTGTTGCTTCAGTATTTCTAGATAATCATCCTTCCTCATGATGCCATCTATTTTCTGAAGTGCACCAATCTTTTTTTTTTTCCAGAAAAACACCCCCACAACATGATGCTGCCACCACCATGCTTCAGAGTTGGGATGGTGTTCATATTAGAAGCCTCACCCTTTTTTCTCCATACGTAGTGCTGATCATTATGGCCGAACAGTTCTGGTCAGATGAAACAGTTTTTGTTGGCTGGACCGCAACAGCGGGGCCAGCCCTACAAACGCGAATGTCTGTGACTGACTGAGTGAGTGATGAAGTTGCACCATTGGTCGGCCGTGTTATGAAGCTACACCATTGGTCGGCCGGTTCACGGATCATACCAGATTTTAACCTGGTCTTGTTTCATCTGACCAGGGAACACTCCTCCAAAAGGCTAGATCTTCAGCCTGGGGATCAACTGCAAACTTTATCCTGGCTTTTTTATACCGGTCTTGGAGTAGGGGCTTCTTCCTTGCATGACAGCCTTTCAGGCCATGGCGACGTAGGATTCTCAAAATGGTGGATGTTCCTGATGCCTTTAACTCCTTCACCAATTCCTTTGTTGTTGTCTTGTGGTTCAGTTGAACCTTTCGGACCAAAGTTTGTTCAGCCCTGGGAGTTAATTTGTACAGATGCTTGTGTTACCTTCAGCAGTTTGGAAATTGCTTATAAGGAGGAACTGGACATGTGAAGGTCCACAATATTTTTTTCCTGAGGTCTTGGCTGAGTTGCTTGGATTTTCTCATGGTATCAAGGTCAAAAAGGAAGTGGCTCTAATGGTAGGTCCTTAAATACGGCCACAGGTGCCAATTAACTCCCAATTAACTCCTAATTATGACAGTTGGTCAACCAGAAGCTTCTAAAAAGTCATTACATCAATTTCTGGAATCTTCCAGACAGTTTAAAGAAACAGACAACTTGGTGTATGTAAACTTTTGATCCACTGGAATTCTGATATAGTGAATTAAAGCTGAAATAAATTTGTCTCTAATCGATTGTTTTAAAATGACCTCTGATGTGAACAAAGTAAATGCTGTAATTGACTAGCCAAAATAAATGTATGATAACATGAAAAACTGAGTTTGAATATCTTTAGTCTAGGTGAATGTAAACCTTTGGCCTCAACTATGTATTCAATTGATCCATCACCTGTTCTTTCTTCTCCATTCCAGTCAGATGATTATTATGAAACACTGGTAGGAGCGTGCTTCACTGAGAAATATCAAGAACCTACAGGAGTGTTACACAATTCTACCATCATCTAACGCTAAATAATTTTGAACACTCAGTCACATGCCCAGTGCAGTCTGAGGAATAGTATACTCCAGTAAGTTTGTCTTGTTTTGTGAGGGCGTTGTGCTGTCTAAGAAGTTAAGTGATTTTAAACATTCAGCTACATGACCAGTGCAGTCTCAGGAATAGTTTCTCCAGTGTTGAGGGTGTTTTGTTGTCCTCCTGTACCTGGAGCCTAACCTGGTCCTCAGGCCACAGTGGAGTAGATCACATGATGTCTCTCCCCTTGCGTGCGAGGCCTCTCACTTCAGGTTTTTTGTTTCACCTGAGCATTAAGACAGCATGGTTCTACTCATCAAGGTCTAGATTGAAGAGCGTGATAAATAAATCAGTTGAATCAAGTGTTGTAGGGTTGGGCTAAAACAGAAACCTACACCGAGACTGGCACTTTTCTGATAAGATTGGACACTGCTGATGCAGACCATATATTTCAAACAGAGGTGCCCACGTAAGTCCTGCATGATACTGTATCAGCCTGTTGTTGTTTTTATTTTGGCAGCAATTTTATATCAGATGAGTTGTGTTTCTTAGTAAAAGGTCATGAGGGTGAATGGAATTTTCTGAAATCTGTGTGTCTTTATTGGCTGACGTGACCTCAGGAACTGGCACCAACCGGTCGCTGACAAACTGGCTTTTAATCTCATATCTGAAGATCTGTGTCTGTGTTGTCGATGCTGCTCTCAGTTTCATTGAGAGTCACTGTCATCCCCACACCCCAGAAACCACTGTCACATATTTTTATTTACATCTCTAGTAATGTCAAGACATACCATTGTAAACATTAGTTTATTTTAATAGGAGTGCTTTTTAGTTATTTTGTGCTCTGTCTCATGCAAGTTGGTTTGCTGACTTTTAAAAAATTATTTTAGCGTTACTTGACTTTGACTTTCTAGTTTTCCTGTGAAAAATGGCCAAATAGACATAAACCCCAAATCTCAATTCTCTGAAGCACTGCTTTGTACATGAAACAGCCATTCTTCCCACCGATGAAAACACGTTGATCATGATATTCAGCTCTGGCCAATAGCATAAGGGAGGAGGAAACACTTTTTTGGTGAATTCCGGAGGAGAGAGGCATCGGTAAGTCTGCAGCCGTTCTTCATATGACCATGTAAATTACAGATAAATCATATTCCCTTTTGTGTTTACAATGGCATGTCAAGTACACAAACTGCAGTTGGAGCCGACTGATCCATCACCTGTTCTTTCTTCTCCTTTGCTGTCGCCCTTTCATAAAGTAATGGCCATGTGTCGCAGGTCAATGTAGAGGGTTTTCACACAAATGTTTAACAAGCAAAAATAAGATTAATGATATGCTTGTAATTTTAGATGCGCTTTTTCACATGAGACAAAAACTCTTACTCCAGGAGAAATCAAACAGAAACATGGCATGAATTTGTTTTGGCATTGGTTATTTTGTATTTAATATTGGCAATAGTATTGTACTTCGTATTACTAGAGATGTAAATAAAAGATATACCATTACAGTTTTCAGTATTTAAAAGTAATTTTTTACTGTATGATACACAATGTTCCTGTAATCCATTTGTAATTGTACTTGATTTGAACCCTTTTGGGTTCCTAGATCGCTATGTTAAATGTGTGATGACGCATTGTATCCGGTTTTTCAAAAGGCCAAATAGTTTTGTGGTTCCTGTGAACCACAAAACTGCACAAACCGCAATGACGCTTTCAGCTGCTGACTCCTCCCCTTCAGCTGATCCATCACCTGTTTTTCTTCTCCTTTGCTGTTTCCTTCCATTAAGTAATGGCCATGTGTTGCAGGTCAACAGAGAGGGTTTTAACACAAATGTTTAATATTGTTTAAGATAAAATAAGACTAATATACCTGTAATTATGAATACATTTTTTTTCACATGACAAAAACTTACTCCAGGAGAAATCAAACAGAAATATGGCACACATTTGTTTTGGCATTGGTTATTTTGTGATTAATATTGGCAATATTATTGTACTTACAGATGTAAATAAAAGATATACCATTACAGTTTTCAGTATTTTAAAAGTAATTGTTTACTGTATGATACACAATGTTTCTGTAATCCATTTGTAATTGTACTTGATTTGAACCCTTTTGGGTTCCTAGTATTTTTCTGGTTCAGCTTTGCTTTTATTTGTTGTAACAGTCCAGTCATGCCCAGTTATTTCCCCTAATAAATGTTTTGACAAATACAATCATCCCATTAGTGTTGCCTGTCCACTAGGAGGATACAGGTGCTAAAAATATATATAAAGGGGGCGTGGTGGGGGAGGGGAGAGGGATGGTTGGGGAGGTTAGGACTCCTTGTCTAACTCTCATCAGTTCACTACGTGCCTCTGTGAAATAATGTGGTTCTTGTCAGAATATTCTTTATGGCAGACCAGGTTTCTCTAAATCATGTGTAATTCTACTTGTGTTGAATCTTGTCATGCGAGTTGGATTCCCAATTTTCTTATGTTTCAGTTTTGCTTTCGCTATTTTTGCCTTTTAAAAAAAAAGGAGTGGGGGTGGTTAGGACTCATCTATCTCTCATCATTTCATTATTGGTTCCTGTGGAAAAAATGCAGTAAACACATTCCTCTCAAAGATCAGTTGATGAGTGTGTTTCATCTCACTTATGTCAGTTGGATTTTTCAATGGGGAGGTACCAAGTTAATAACAGATAGCAATGTTAAATGTGTGATGACACACTGTAACTGGTTTTTCAAAAGGCCAAACAGTTTCGTGGTTCCTGTGAAAAGTATGTTTGCATTCATTGGCGCATGATTTGGTGCAGTGGAGGAACTCAGCACCTGCAGCCTAAAAGAATTCAGGCTAATGCAAAGTCAGTATATGACTGTGTAAATTCCAGATAAACCACATTCCCTTTGCTGTTTACAAAAGTATGTTGAGTACACAAACAGCACTGAAGCATTCAGGTGGAGCTGTCAAGTGTGAACGCTGCTACTGACTCCTCCCTCTCAACTGATCCATCACCTGGTCTTTCCTCTCCTTTGCTGTTGCCCTTTCATAAAGTAATGGTCATGTGTTACAGGTCAATGCAGAAGGTTTAACATAAATGTTTAACACAAGATAAAATAAGATTAATGATATGCTTGCAATTTTGCATACATTTTTTTCAAATAAGGCAAAAACTGTTGCTCCACCAGAAATCAAACAGAAACATGGCACAATTTTTTTTTTTGGTATTGGATATCTTGTTATTAATAATGGCAATATTATTGCATAATGCAAATAATGCAAATCTTGTGGAGCTAGTTGGGACAGAACTCGAGAAGCGCCAAATCACTGACAGGTCACACGACTGTTTTGTCTGCATTACAGCTTCTAAACAGCAGGGGGAGCTGTACGTTGTGGTGTGGGGAGTAAGAGTGTGTGAAGAAGAGGGAGGTAGTGTGGTAGAATGTAAGAACACAACCTGGGGCTCTTTGTAATAACTTATTATTTAATCTATCCTTGCATCCTTTCCTCGCTTCTTCAGTAGAATGTAAGAACATGTGGAAGGCTGCTGGAAATAAACCGCCTTGGATTTAAAGTATACTTTAATCCGAGCTATACCACAATGATGCTTACACCTTGATGGGAGGGCTATTTAAATCACCAACCTTACCTGTATATGCCTTTGCTCATTCTGCCATGCTGCTGCTGCTAATGTGCTATCCCTGCTACTGCTGCTAATGTGCTATCCCTGCTGCTGCTGCTAATGTGCTATCCCCACTGCTGCTGCTGCTAATGTGCTATCCCTGCTGCTGCTGCTGCTGATGTGCTATCCCTGCTACTGCTAATGTGCTACCCCTGCTGCTGCTGCTGCTGATGTGCTATCCCTGCTGCTGCTGCTAATGTGCTATCCCTGCTGCTGGTGCTAATGTGCTGTCCCTGCTGCTGGTGCTAATATGCTATCCCTGCTGCTGGTGCTAATGTGCTATCCCTGCTGCTGCTGCTAATGTGCTATTCCTGCTGCTGCTGCGAATGTGCTATCCCTGCTGCTACAAATGTGCTATCCCTGCTGCTGAGGCTAATGTGCTATCACTGCTGCTGTTGCTAATGTGCTATCCCTGCTGCTGGTGCTAATGTGCTATCCCTGCTTCTGCTGCTAATGTGCTATTCCTGCTGCTGCTGATGATGTGCTATCCCTGCTACTGCGAATGTGCTATCCCTGCTGCTACAAATGTGCTATCCCTGCTGCTGAGGCTAATGTGCTATCCCTGCTGCTGCTGCTGCTGATGTGCTATCCCTGCTGCTGCTGCTGCTGATGTGCTATCCCTGCTTCTGATGTGCTATCCCTGCTGCTGCTAATGTGCTATCCCTGCTGCTGCTGCTAATGCGTTATCCCTGCTGCTGCTAATGTGCTATCCCTGCTGCTGCTGCTGCTGCTGTCCATGCTTGGCTCGCTCTGCTTACCTCTGTATTTGTTCCTTTCAGAAAGGTTTTAGCGCCCCCACCACCACCCCAGCATCCACCTGTGGGCTTTGCCTCTCATATGATCCCCGGGGTCACTCCCTGTTATCATTTTGTCTGGCTTCTGTAAACGGAGTGATAAGAGGCAGAGCCTGGAGTCGCACCAACATAAAATCTCAACACGTATTTCTAAATTAAAATAGTGAGTTGTCTGAATGAAATGTATTGCCAATGCGTGAAAGATGCAACATTGGATTGTACTGAAAGATTGTATAATTGATGGACAGCTAATACATTAATATGCATGATTATACACAAACAAAACAGGAATATTTCAATTAAAGTGTGTTCCTCTGGCTACGAACCAATGTAATTACACTGTAGATCGAATATTGCTTTTTATTCTGTATTATATTTCAAACCTTTGAACTGCATAATAAGCACAGCTTCACCTCCATGATTAGTGCATCTTGAATGAAATGCTATATCTTACTGCTGAACAGAACTACGCTATACACGTGCAACAACCAAAAACCCATACATAATACAATGCAATAACGAGAACTAATCAGAGGAGAACACGAGACAGGAAAATTCGGAAACGGTAGTGGGCGCCCTCTAGTGGTTGCTTGAGGGCATCATGACAATAAGATTAATAATGTGCCTGTAATAATGCATGCATTTTTTCACAAAAGGAAAAATAATAAAACTGTTCCTCCAGGAGAAATCAAACTGAACTATCTCATGAATTTGTTATTTATAATGGCAATATTATTGTCCTTAATTACAAATGTATTTACAATGTGTAAAAGGTGCAAACAATTGGATTAAGCTGAAATGTTTGTGTGATCAAATAGCATTGACTTGAAAACATTTCAATAATTTTGATGGACAGCTAATACATTAATATCCATGTAAAATACAGAAACAAAAACAAGAATATTTCAATTAAGGCCATGTATTTAATGTCATTACAGCTATGTAGATCCAGTACTGCTTTTCATTCTATATGACATTTAAGACCTTTGATTTTATAAATAGTATAATGAGCCGAACTTCACCTCCACAATTCGTACATCTTACAGGTGACACTTACTTAAGATTGTATGAGAATGAAATAGTCCTAGGTCAAATGATTATTTTGAAACACTTAAGTAACATGCTTCACTGAAAATTCTGAATAAGAGTTGAATAAGAATACAATTCTACCATCATCTAAAAAGTTACTTTACTTTGAAATACTCCATTACATGACCAGTGCAGTCTGAGGAATAGTTTACTCCAGTGCATTGTTATTGTTTTGTGAGGACGTTGTTATTGTTTTGTGAGGACGTAGTGCTGTCCTCCTCTGACCATGGCCTAAACTGGCCCTCCAGCCACAGTGGAGTAGATCACATGGTGTCTCTCGCCCTGAGTGTGTGGCCTCTCTCTCCAGTTCTGACGGCCCAGAGAAGCGTAATGAATGTCGCCTGCTTCGATCGTGGGGTCTCCCTGAAACACAGAGGAACACTGAACAATTGCTCTGCCATCATAATTTCATATTCATATGACTCAATTTGCAGTTGCATGAAAATGAATCAAGACTGCGTGTATTGTTGATACAGATAATTCAACACTACTAATGATAGCCAATAATTACTCTTCACAAATGTACATCTGTAAGAGGTGCATTTAAAGTGTATGTGGTAACAAATACATTATTGGGCAACAGGTGAATTTTTGAAATTCTATTCACATTTCCAGAGGTTTTTCTTCTCAAAGTTATTTTTTTGCAGCGTAAACTTCCCAGCAGGTGAGCTGTACTCACCTGTGTTTTGTTCTGTGGTTCTTCAGTAGCCATGGTAACAGGATGTCTGGCTACTTGAGGGAAGAACACTGACTTTTAGTTTTTTTTTTTAACTTTTTTTTTTTTTTTAAAACTCTTTTTAAATGTTTGTACTTAATTTGTTTTATCATCCATTTATTAAATAGCTCAGATGAAACCCTGATGCACAACCAGTTAATTAAATATACATTCAAACATTTTTATATATTTCTTAATACAAGCAATTTGGCTTTAAAGGCTTGTACGTGTTTGGGTATAATCTCAGTGCCTGTCCTGCAATTAACAAGATTCTGTGTTCTTTTTACTACTCTGATATACTTTATATGAATCTCCTTAAAAGGTGCTGTGTGTGAGCCAAATCTGTGCTATATTAGCATAGCCAGACATGTGCTACATTAGCATAGCCAGGCCTGAGTTACATTAAGTTAGCCAAATCTGTGTTATATTAGCATAGCCAGACCTGTGCTAAATTAGCATAGCCAGGCCTGAGTTACATTAAGATAGCCAATTCTGTGTTATATTAGCATAGCCAGACCTGTGTTACATTAGCATAGCCAGGCCTGAGTTACATTAGCATAGCCCAACCTGTGTTATATTAGCATAGCCAGACCAGCTTGTTAGTAAATACCATGTTTAATAAGCCATCAAAATACTGCGTCATCAATGTAACAATATAAATAGCAATAACCAACTGTAGACAAATGCAATAAAATGGTCAGTTCAAAGATGCACAGACATGCCTTTATCTAAAATAGTTTTAAAGTCACAATGATGCAGTTATAGTACCATGAAACATGACGGAGGCAGTGTATGAACGCCCTGAAATGTCTTAAAAGGGCAAACACGTTTTTCTTCTGATATTCACATATTCCTGAGTGCCAGAGAAGTTCAGTCTGACATGTACCATTTTCTCACGTTGCCAGAAAAGATAGGGGACACAAGGCGTATATGTGAAAAAGGCAAATACATTTGGATTCAATTGCCTTTTGAATTAATGTAGCACTCCCTATCGGTCGATTTGCACCATCTTTTGCATGCTAGTACAGGGCTACCTGTTGACTGAGTGGAACCAAATCATGCCGAAGATATACATCCAGTTTCGTGACGATCTGATTTTGAATTCAAATAATATTTTAGTACTTTTTAGTGAGAAGCCACACCCACAAGGTATGTTTTGAGACAGGAACTCTGTAAGGTTCTGCTGCCCATTAAAATTTTAGATATACTTGGAATTTTCATATAGCCATCACCCTGTGAACAAATTAATCTTGGAGGAGAGTAAAGAATAAGTAACTCATTAAGATATTCTGCAGCCAAACATATAAAGCTTTATACATTAAAAGAAAAATCTTGTGAAATTTTTTTGTATCATCTGAAGTTCCTTCCATGTTCACTTTCCTGACTCAGTGTATCAGGTCAACATTTTTTTCTTTTCTATTAGAAATAAGGCTCAGCATTTATAACTATTGTGTATCTTAAATACACAAACTATGAGAATACACTGCAAGAAGCCACTTAGGTTCCCAGAGTCTCAATAGACACCGGTTTTCTACTGCCATGAAACTATGCTGACCTGTCTTTCGTTTTATAATGGCGGTGTTTATTGTGACAGGTGGTCTAAAATAGAACATGGGAACACAGGATACATTGATGGATTAGCATTAAATTAGAGCATGAGCATTTGAATTAATCTCTTCATTGGTGAGAACATCTGGGCAAGATTCTAATACACAAGAACACTAAATTAACTTGTAGTGAAAAGTAATAGCGTGATTTGATAATGTCATTGTCCTTGTAAAGACAACAAGCAAGTTCACTATGATATTTGATATTTCAAGATCTGGTATAGCAGCAGTCAAAGTTTTGGTTTGGTTTTGGTTTGGTTTGGTCTCACACCGAGGACCTGGTTTACAGTGCTGGTGTAAAAAGTGCAAAACAAAACAAACATTTCGGGAACGTTCCTGCTGCAGGCTGCAGTGTGGTCGTATTGGGTGCGGGTGGAATTTTCCGTAGTACTGTTCGCGAGGGCCTCTCCTGGGTGCCGTACCACCGACCTCCAGCAGGTGGAGCCCTCCCCAAGGAGCTGAATCTGGGGAAACGTGTCACTGGAGAAACACCTGCCTCCGATCTCTCGGCCTAATGCTCGTCCAGCGACGGGCCCAAAGGGGAGTTCACACCAAACAAACACCGAAAAGAGATTTCAGTTAAACAGAAATGAAACGAGGGTGCTCTCTCTTCATTATTTAATTTGAGAGTGGATGTGTTTGTTTAGTTTTCTCCTAATCTCCCTGTATAACTGGACAACATGTCTTTTAAAATCAACAGCCACCCCCAACCACCCAGTGAATTCTTAATTGGCTCTGCTCATTTTATAACAGATAAAATCATAGTTTTGAAAAGTGATGCATATTACAAAATATTGAACCTACAAACCTACACCTGCTGTAATGATATTGGTTTGTATCAAGAGGACCATATGGCATGAGATTTTTTGTTTGTGCAGTAAACATAAATATTTAAGTATTATCTGTCTATTTCCATGAATTTACTGAATCCCATTAAATTTAATCCGAAGGCAAAGCTAAAATAGAACTACAAGAACCATGAACTAAAGGAAACTGTCCTGTTGTACCATGTAAATCAGTCACAAAAAGCAGAAAATTGAGTTTTTTAAACATCAGGCACAGCTGGCATAATACTTATTCACTGTGCAGTGCCCTCTGCCACGATGCAATTCTTTTGATGGCTCCTGCTTTTCTTTTGCTCTTTTTTTGCGGGTTCATGTTTTTCCTCTGGTAGCTGTGACTCAAAATGAAAGTGAAAGTGTTTCTGACAGAATAAATATGATCATTCCCCTTCTGCCTCTTCTCCAACGTGAAAGAGGGGATGCAGGGTTTTGTCATTTTTTTTTCTCTCTTTAAAACGGTAGGCAATTGGTTACCAAAAAGCATCAGCATATCTGATTATGGCCAATTAGAACACATTTCTTTACCCGGGGGCAGAAGGACATCCCGTCCTGCTCAGACTATATGAGTTAAGAGTCACAGCAAGGCACACCTCCTGGGTCTGCAGACGATCCGGCAAACACAGGTGAGAGAGCGGCTTTGTGTGGTTTCTCTTCATTCTTGAAGCATTCTGGAATTTTAGGCTGTTTGGATCTTTGGATCTGTATTACCGATCGTTTGCTTCAAGATGTCAGTGAAGTTAACTTCAAAACCAGCTTATTTATACTTAGTTGTGAGTTTGTAATTTGCATACATTCGTAGCCGGGTGGTATTTGAAGAAGTTTATCTCCTGAGGACTGAACCCGCGATTACACGGGTTTCCAAGAGACTACATTTGTACTGTACATCAGAACACTTCGGTGTTCTTTGTTTCCTCTCCTCACTTCCTTACGCAGGAGGCAGAGGGTGTGTGTGGGGGACCTGCAATATGAACAAAGGTTACTCTTTTTTTTTTTTTGAGAGTTGAGGTATTTTTGTTGTTTGTTTTCTTCTCATACACCTATATAAGTGCACATCCTGCTGTCTTTTAGGATCCCCCCCTTCCCCCCCACTCAATTTTAATGATTGCCTGTGTGGCTCTGCTCAGAAATCATTGTTTTGAAATGTGAAGGAAAATAAAAAGCAGTATTGTACCTATATAGCTGTAATTATATTGGTTTGTATATGTAAATGAGGGCTTGAAATGTTTTGTTTGTGGATTAAACATAGCAAATGTTATCTGTCCATGTCCATCATGTTATTGAAATCCATTGAAATTAAGCTTTAGGCAAAGTTAAAATAGAACCACAAGTACCCTGGACTCATTACTTACAAGAAGATAAAAAGTGCAAGTTTTGTAACCCAGTTGCAGTTTCTTTAAATTCACGTAAAGCTGGCGTTGTTGTTTGTGTTTCATTTTACCATCATGAGACAATGTCTGCCTCCCTTCCCTGGTCCTGTCGCACTGTCTCTAGGCTGCATTTGCACTGCTGGGGATTTTCCAGGTCCTCCTCTGGGTTCTGCTTTTATTTTGCTCTCTTGTTTGTGTCCATGTTGTTTTTCTCCTTGCTGTGACTCAAAATAAAAGTGAAAGTCTTTTTGACAAAATATGATCATGCCCCTAAAGCCTCTTATCCAAAGAACATGTGAGGATGTGAGTGTTATTAATTTATTCTTTAAAATGATAGTCAATTGGTTAAAAAAACATAGGAGATTATGGCCAATTAGAACACGTTTCTTAAAGTTACAATCTCGAAGATTTCAGTTTCGTTCTCTTTGGCGGTACCAATGGCGAGAAGCGGTAATTGCAGGTGTGTTTTTGGACCTCACTTCCCATAGATTCAACCGGATCCAACCAGTGTCGCCTGTGTGACGTCAGTCAGTTGGCACCTGGGCCACGCCAACTATTACACTTATTATTTACTGAATAAAAAATGGTTGTTATACAATTAACGTTATGTACATACTCATTTATTTTTTATTTAGTTTTCTCCGGCTTGACATCTTTACACTGAAATCAGACCGGCTCTGCTCCACTTATACCCCGGGTTAATGCTCTGTGTGAAGACGGCTTTATTCCAATCATTATAATATACTGATGAACTGATGATGTAAATAACGGTAACGTTAAGGCCAGTTCAGGTCAATGATTCGCAACGAGACGAAACGGTTTTAGAATGTTGCAGAGAAAATTGCAGCGGTGTGAACTGGTTAGTTGCAGAGCCTCTGAAGCCGTTGCCTCGGGTCTCAAAAGACCCACCTTGTCAAATCGCCAAGTGCAGTTTTAGAACATTTACAATTAGATGTTTTGGAATTTTGCAAGTTGCACCCAATCTCATTGCGAATCATTAATCTGAACTGGATTTTAGTTAGCTACATTGCAACGCTGCAACAAGGTAGCATTGCATTTGAGAGACGGTTTGCGAGGTTGGTACCGGTCGGTAGCGTTAGCTAGTGTTTTTTCTAATTGTTAGCTGACGTTAGATCGTGTTAATTACATTAGCTAGCTAGCTAGCTAACCCAACGTTGCCTGATATGAGAGATGGATACTGTGCGCAACGTTGTTTAAACTAATGTTGCCTTTATTGACATGGTCCGGTAGCCAGCGTTAGCTGTGCAAATAGCTATGTAATTTAGTAACGTTACATTGTCATCAAATGTAATACGAAATCTACATCAACAAATAATATGACCTCTCATGTTACACAAAAACTTATTATGGTTCCATAACCCCCCTCCCCCACCACCTTTAACACTAGCCGACACCGGAAAAAACAGTACGCTGCTCACACAAGTGAGTTGAAGAGCAAGCCTGTTGCGTTAGCTCCGCCTACCCTCTCTGGCGGACCAACCACTGATGGGTGATGGAAAACGCATCACTATCTATGCGCCGCTTGTTATTTTTCCCGAGAATGTCGCCACAGACACCCAGTTCTTTAATCATAAATTATAATAATAATATTAATTAATAGGCTCAATCACCATTGTGTTACCTAATTCAGCGATAGATAGTGACTTAACAGACATTTATTTTAATGAAAATTTTTGAGATTATTACTTTAAGACCAGTATAAAAATATCGTGCTTAGTCTAGAAAAGTTAAGAGACTCAGGAAGATGCCCTTTTTGGGGCTGTAGATCTGAGAAACACAGGTGAGAACATGGCTTTGTCCGATTTCTCTTCATTTATTTGCAATTCTTCTTCACCAGATTGTCTGCTTCACAATGTCAGTGAAGATAACATCAAAACAAGCAAATTTACCTTCAGTTTGTAATCTGCATACATTTGTAGCTGGGTGGTTTTTGAAGAAGTTTATCTCCTTAGGACTGAACCCACGTTTAGTACACAGGTCTCTGAGAGACTACATTTGTACATCAGAACACTTCAGTGTTCCTTGTTTCCTCACCTTGCTTCCTTACGCAGGAGAGGCAGAGGGTGTATGTGTGAGGGACCTGCAACATGAGCAATGGAAGCTAACTTCTGATTTCAATGTGCATCAGTGGGGTTTAGCTTGTCAAATTAAATGACTTTCCTTCTTTTCTTTTTTTTTTCACTCTTTTTCAGGTGCAGGGCCGGTTCCTCTCATGCACATTCATGCCAGTTCCTGATTGAGTTTTCAGGAGTTTCCAAAAATTCTGTCATTGTTTTCTTTCCGTGCTTAAAAGAGGACTGGTAACTCAAAACTCAGCAATGGCACAATCTCACACAAGGTAACATCTGACTGCAGTTCCTACAGTACACATACTGTAGAGGTGGTAAACGTAATATTGTTGTACAGTAGCTTTTAGATATTCAAAAGATGATAGGTTCCGTTTAGGTGATGTTTATTGACCGGTAGCAAACTCTACAGATTGTCCAATGAGAACAGAGTATACGCAATAGAATAATACAAAACCTCCAAACAGGAGGTATATTATGATGTTCACACCAACATCAATTATATGCACCATTCGAATGGACTTTATTCTTTAATTCAGTCTTCTCTCGAGCTTAAGCCTACATTGTATTTTTGAGTTTGTTGAGGAAATATTGGGTAGCATTGCTTTGAAATACATCTTATGTCATTTCGGTGAGGCAAGATAGCCTATATTGTTTGTAGTACCGTAACTTGGCGTCATTTGATATCAATACTTTTGAGTAACTTGGCATTTTTGTACGTTGAAAACGTGTTTTTTATGAGATACTAATTGTACTCTGTGTAAACTGAATAACTATCTGCTCATCTATTCATGAATCATGAGGACTATTGACTAAGGCTGACAAATTTTTAAAATAATTTTCTCTTCAACTATAATATTATACTGTATCTGTCTCAATGTCCTGGAGGAATATGTGTGTGTGTATGTGTGTGCGTATGTGTGTGTGTGTGTGTTTGTGTGTAGTAATTGTTATAAAGAAAAAAATAAAAACACAAGTTGTTTTATTTCTCTTAATCTTTTAGTTACTCTACAACAAGAGAAGAAGTTACATCTAAGTGGTCAGATGTAATTAAGAACAGCAAACAGATTGCAACAGAACCCAAACAAACATACCTGCTGAACACAGCCAAGATAGCACTAAATAAAGATGGAACAGCCAGGAGATACATGTTTGGAAGAAAGGACCTCAGAAAGAACAGGACAATCATGATGATGGGAGAAACAGGAACAGGGAAGTCTTTGCTCATCAATATGATGGTCAACTACATGCTGGGTGTAAAGTGGGAAGACAAGATCAGGTTTGAAATCATTCCAGATGAAAGCAAAAGACCTCAAACTGAATCTCAAACCACTGTGATTACTGCCTATGAGATTTTTGGGCTGGAGGAACTGTCTGTTCCTTTTTCCCTCACAGTCATTGATACGCCAGGATATGGAGACACAAGAGGTCTGGATAAAGATAAAAACATTGCTCAGAATCTGTACACATTCTTGGAATCTTTAAGTGATGTTCAACAAATAGATGCAGTTTGCCTCGTGGTGAAGGCATCTCAATGTTGCCTAAGTCCCAGCCAGAAATACATCTTTGATGCCATTCTGTCTTTCTTTGGGAAGAACATGGAGAAAAACTTCATGATTCTCATCACCTTCTCAGACTGGATGCCACCTCTAGCTCTTCAGCTAGTTTCTGAGTCTGGTGCACCTTTCCTCAAAAATGAAAATAATGACCCTGTTCACTTCCTGTTCAACAACCTTCCTCCTCAGAAGTTTGCTAAGAAATACGAAGAAATATATAAAACAGCCTGGGATAATGGAGCAGAGAGCTTCAGAGAGTTTTTTCAGGCTTTAGGTATATTGGAACCGCAAAGCTTGAAGATGACCGAAAAAGTTTTGAGGGAACGTTGGAGCCTGGAAGAGGGTATCCGGAACTTGGCGAGTCAGATTAAAGAGGAGAAGGAGAAGCACAAGGCACTTGAGGAGCTGCAGAAAAGACTGGAAGAGCACAAAGAGGACATGAGGACAAGTAACACCTATCAGAATACATGCGCAGCTGAGCAACGTGCAAATTCCAGCACTGAGTCTGAGGCGCGCCGCCACTCTCCCTGGTATTCCAGGATATTCTCAATCTGGGGTTTTATGTATAGGAGAATTGGAAGATTAATGGACAATCAATATGTAGACTTTCCCGAAACCAGCAGCTCCGAGGGCCACCAAAAAAAAGAAGACGAGCCACAATACGAAGAAAGAATAATATATGAGGACCAGAAAAAATATGCCGAGTGCAAACTAGCCACAGACATTTCCAGACTTGAAAATGAGCTGAAGGACATAGAGGCTGAGAAGACCAAACTGATGGAGAGGTGTTACCTGTCTGCTCTCGAGCTTGAACAGGTCGCTCTGAAGTTTGATTCAGGTTCTACTCATCAGAGCGTTCTCAGGCTGATTGAAATGCTGAGGGAGAACAAAGACACGGAGAAGGTGGAAAAGCTGCAGATGATGCTGAAGAAGGCTGTGTGAGATTAACACACATGGGGAAGACACGTGTTTAGTTGCATGCTTTTCGATATTGTATGGTCAAAACCATATGTTTGAGCAAACCTGAATAGTTGAGTTTTTTTTAACTAAAGAATCCCCTGTTGCCCCTAAAACAGAAATGTAGACAACAGCTCCCAAAATAAGCTGTTAAGGGCGTATTTAGTCAGGATTGTAACTGTATGGGCTCTATTTTCAAACCGGCGCAAGGGGACGGTATAGTCAAACGCAAGCTTGTTGACAGCATCAACATATTAAAACTGGGGCTATGGCGTTTCTCAGCAATACCGCTAGGATCAACAAATTCCCAACATTACATCCTTTCGCTTGCGCTGCAGTGGGAGGGGTGGCGCTGTCTGGGGCGTGTTCTAAAATACTTTTGGCGCAGTGACAATTTGAAACAACGAAAACCCATTGCGTTATGATCAGCTGGAAACACCTCTTAGCGGCAACGCAATAGACTCTGGCAATTTGGCAACTTACTAGTCATGTAGTTCTATGTAGTGTCTATAGGTGATGCCAACATTACACTTCCATTTAATAACAAATAGCCTATAACTTAATTAGTTTAATTAATTTAAACTACTAGAATAAAACAGGACAGATTACAAACAACCTGTGATCATGTAGGCCTATAGCCTAAAATATATAAATTATATTTAGACACTATATTAAACCTTTTTCGGCATTGACAGGCCATTCGAACATTTAATGCATCCTCCTCCCATGCCTTCCGAACTTCTGGGAGACGAGATGGTATGGATTGTGATCCATAAATTGCTACAGTCCTAGCCTGTATTTCTGTCGTAAGTATTTCTGATTCCTGTGTGGAAAAGTGCTCTTGCCGTTGACGGTCCAGTGCGTTTGGGTTGCTCATTATGAAATTGCAGGGAGCGATTGTGTTCCAACTGGCTTTTTTTTAAAAGCATGAGAACAACAATTTGATTGGCTCCCATAGAAACACACCTTGGACATTTAAACCCCACCTTTTAGCGATACCGCCATCAGGTGCGCCAAGATTGCCGTTATGAAATTACCAAATTTCTCGCCGACACGATACCGCCAACGCTTACTCTTGCGTTCCCCATTGCCTTTGGTTTATGAAAATAGAACCCTATATATCTCTAACTCTTGTGATGGAACCCGTTGTTTCCATAGGAACTACTAAAGAGACACTCCCAGGCTCAACAGAACAACAGATGAGGAGTTCAGTGAAGCCAGAAAGCAAATGTATGAAAACAGGAAAAATATGACAGTATGCTTGACTGGTTTTATTGCTTTACACTGGATTTACCTTGAGGTGGATATTTATTTACTTACTGGTATGTTGTAGTATTTAAACAACTACCCATGAATAGAAGTTTGTATTCAATGTGTAGTATAGTTTTTGATTTGTGAAATATATGTAATATCAAGCATGAATCTTGCACAAGCTGTTTTTGGGAGGAAGGACTGCTGAGTACTTTACTGTTTCAAAATCTTGAGTACTGTCAGCTTTCATTGTAGGTAGATAAACTGTTTTTATTTTGTTTGAAATGCTGCACTCCTCCATTTACTGCTTTTAAGGCCATTTCAGATCAAAACTATGAGGGCAGATTAGACTAGATGAATTTTGTCTGCAGTTAAATTACATTACTGTTTCCATTACATTACATTTCTCATCATTAACTTGGGACTGAGGATCTGACATACTGAATTCATGGAAACCTCAGTGGCTGAGCACATATTCTGAAAAACTTGGTAGCATAAGACCAATAGCATCTATTCTGCAAACATTCTAAAACAGTCTCTCTGATGATTTTTTGATCTGAACTGGTTTCTGTAATGGTTTTTTTGCCTTCTAATGTATTATGAGGTGCTTAGTAGATTAGTGTTTCCCCAGGGCCTATAATCCTGATGGGTATATTTTTTAAAAACCTTTTGACTTTAACTGCTCTGGTGGGAGAAGGAAAATATATATCCTCTTACTTACATTTTTTCCTGCTATTTACTGTTGAATTTGTTTTCTGTAGACTGTCTAATTACAGGTTATATGTACATGTATATATATGAAGTTATATGTATTGCATAACTTGTGCAACATGTGCATACCTTTCTATTTATCTGCACCACAAATAACAACAGGACCAATGGACCATGCTTGCATTTATGGGATTACATCTGTAATTGAAAGATGTAATGTTATTCTCATTGTGACTGATGTTCCAGTTAGTTCAGGGTTCCTACAAGAAGTACTGAACTTCACCATCTACTGTAACTGCCAAATGCACTGTGGTGAAATGTCTTGCATTTTGTGAAACCCATACGTTTGTGAAGATCTATGCATGAAATAAAAGGTTCAGACTGGATTTGTGTGAGTTTATTTTGAGTGCTGATGTGGTCTTAATCCTGAAGCCATTACTTCATTGTCTCCCACATTGATGGTTATTTATTGACTTCATGTCTTAAATATTTAACATGCTTCCTCAAATATAATAAATTCAAGTTTCAAGTTTTATTTGTCATATGTGCAATAACCTCAGCAGAGCAGTGTTATGACAATTAAAAGCATTGGTTCCAGGCATCCCCAGATAAATATAAGTAAAAATTAGTTTTAAAAAATGTAAGAAATTAAGAATAGACTATAAACAATAATATGACATATCACTATAAGTAATAAAAATATACAATAAAAACTAACATGTAAAAGGTGGCCAGTGCAGTTCCAGTAAAGTGTCTGTGGGAGAGGGAGGGAGAGAGAGAGAAAGAGAGAGTGCAGGATGGCAGTGAGTGAGGCAATGGCCGAATTAAAAGAGCTGCAGCAGGACAATGAAGCTCTTAGAATGCAGCTGGCCAGCCTTAAAGAGGACCTGAAGCACAGGGACAATGTGAACAACACGGAGCTGCAGAAGTTAAAAGAGCAGCTCCACAGGTACACACGCAGCACAGCCCTCCCCGACACACACACACACGCTCCTGGACACACAGCCCCTCCCCATAACACAATCCCCTGCTGACACACACACACACACCATAACACAACCACAAACCTTACATTACAGCCCCTCACTGACACACAGCCCCTCACTGACGCACACACACATACTGAGACAAACACACCCCCTAACACACAACCTCCTACTGACACAGCCCCTTACTGACGCACACACACACATACTGAGACACACACACCCCCTAACACACAACCTCCTACTGACACACAGCCCCTTACAGACACACAGACAACGCGCCCCAATGCCGAGGTGGTCCTGTTAATGGACTCCAATGGGAAGCGCCTGGACACATGGAGGATGTTCCCAGGCCGGCGGGTCAGCGCACTGCGCTGTGCGAACACAGGACAGGCCCTGCAGCAGCTGAAGAGGGACACACTGGGGAGCCCGGCCTGCATCGTTATACACACCGGCACCAACGACCTGCGAGCTCTGCAGCAGCACACCGCTCGTGCCGTGAGGAAGGTGGCAGTGAGGGCCACACAGGAGTTCCCCGACTCCAGAGTGGTGGTCTCCACACTGCTGCCCCGAGCAGACACACCCCCACACATTATTGCAGCAATCAATGCCGAGATCACCAGAGGATGTGCCACCCTACCCAGTGTACACCTGGTACACCACCCTGCCCTGGGCCCTTGGCACCTGCATGACGCTGTGCACCTGAACAGACCAGGAGTCAGGATCTTCGCCAAGGCCCTAAAGGACATCACCCTGGGCCGCAGCCCCGCCAGCACTCATTACATTACATTACATTACATAACCAGGAACAAGTATGACGAAAACCCTAGAGAGAAGTACCGGTCCAAGTGCAGGGAACAACCACATAGTTCAACTTGGACCCTGAAGGTTAAACTGATTAACACTAACACAACGAGAACGGCAACAATGCAGTCTATGGGAAAAATACAAGCAGTAGTTAAGACAGTTAATGCACCTAAGTCACCAACGAAACAGCTGCCTAGTTACAACCCTAAGCTTACAGTCATTTACAGGGGGGTAGGGAGGGATGGGGAGAGGTGCAGCCTGAAGAGGTGAGTCTTCAGTCGTCGCTTGAAATGGGTCAGAGTCTCAGCTGTTCTGACCTCCACGGGGAGGTCATTCAGCACTCCCCACCTCCTGCCCAGCAGAGCCCCATACAGCAGGAGGCCGCAGCCCCACCAGCACTCCCCCACCCCCCCCACCTCCAACCCCAGCAGAGCCCAGTACAGCAGGAGGCCCCCCCTTCTCCCAGCCCCACCTCACCAGCGCAGCAACATGTGGGTACCTGCTGCCCCTCAGTGCCCTGCCCAGCCCAACCCCCCCAGCCTCCCCATCCACAGGCCCAGAGCCCACCAGGAGCAGTAGCTCAGCTATGCTGTAGTCCTGAGCCAGCCAACCAGCCGACACCCTCCGCCCCCTGCCCCCGGCCTCGCCCCCACCACCACCGAGCTGGGAGAGATTATGAGCCTTCTCAGCCTCCTCTGCAGTAAACTGATGGGTCACCAAAGCAGGTAGGAGGGACACTTATTGTCCCAAAATAATAATAATAATAATAATAATAGTAATAGTAATAATAATAATAATAATAATAATAATAATAAATAAATAAATTATGTATTTATTTATTCTCAAGAGCACAAATCCTGACTTTATTAATAATGTAAATAGTTATGATGTAATTGTTTTGTTAGAAACATGGTGTCGTTTGGATGCACTGACTCACTGTCCCTCAGGTTACAGGGAAATCATACGGCCATCATTGAAATTAAACCATGTCAAGCACGGCAGAGATTCTGGGGGACTCATAATATGGTTTAAGGAAGACCTGGCAGCACACATCACCCCAGTAAAACGAGGCCCAACACACATATTTATTTTTATTTTTGTTTAACCCCTAAAGCTGCACCAGCCCACATTTGGCCCGGAGTGGGTTTATTTGCATTCATTCTGTTTTTGTTTCACTGTGAAATTTTCACTCAGTCTGGTCACAGTGCACCCAGACATTTTCAGACCCTTTGCAGCCCTATTGGTGATCATTGTTAATGATGAGCTACAGTATGTGCACATGTATAACTATACAATATCCTAATTATGAACTGACTATATACAGCATTCAACTGCATACAAGGCTTCCTGCAGCAATGTATAGTCAATGCAGCCCATCTTGACTAAACAATGGTATCACCTTGATTATCCACTTGTAACACAAATTACCAGCAATTTTCTGCTTTCTAAAAATATAACTGATAACATGAAACCACAGAACACACGTTAATATTACTAGGATATAATAACAAAAGTTGACAAGTATTTTTGTGGCAGGAGCAGGACATTCTTGGTGCTAAAGTTTAATCTCATAATTAAATGTTTTCAACGTACAAAAATGCCAAGTTTCTCACACATACAAAGCATTGTCTGTATCTCATTAATTCAAACTGGAGGGGTGGTGTGGTTAGGCCGCCATCTGCAGGCGAAGACGGAGACCACAGATGTAGGCCATTGCAGTAATTAGTAACTCTTTATCTGTTCTGCCTGCAGTGAGACCAGGGGCTGGAATGAGATGCACATTGGTGCTATATATTGTTTATTCCCTTCTCCTTCTCCTGAATGCACAATAAAAGCCTGTGTGTGTCTGAGACTTGCGAACTATGTGGTTTGTGGAGAGAGGAACACCAGAACCTGTTACACTAGGCTTGCCATTAAAAATATTGATATCAAAATGATGCCAAGTTACCAGAAACACTATTGGCTATCTTTCCTCACACAAATTAAACAAGCTGTATTCCAAAGAAATTCTACCCAATTTTTCTACCCAAAATTGTTTTTTGATATCAATACTTTTAATGCCACGCCTAGATTTAGCCGGTTTGAATTAATGACTTATAGAGAGTGCTTTGTATGTGCGAGTAACTTGGCATTTTTGTATGTTGAAAACGTTTTAAATCAGATATAATTTCTTTTTGTATGGTGTTTTTTATGTGTGAGAACAGTAATTCATGTATAATTGTAGGCTATGACAAAGATGCATAAACATAAATGCATGCACCCACATAGCCTACTTTCTGAAAGAAACACATATGGATTCAATCATTTTTCCTTTACCATGAATGACAAATAAATGAAAGTGTATGTCATATTTTTACATTACAGGCATTTAGCAGACTTACATTGCATCCATTTATACGGCTGGATATATATACTGAAGCAATGAAGGTTAAATATCTTGCTCAAGGGTAGAACGGCACTGTCCTACCAGGGAGTCAAACCTGCAACCTTTAGGTTACCAGACCAACTCCTCAGCCATTATACTACACTGCAGCCCACTGCTGTCCCTGTTTTTAAATGGAAGTGTTTTTAATAATTGTTTGCTTGTCGATAGAGGATCTATGGGGTTAGCCAACATTAATTTAGAAATGTGGCATTGCAGGGTAGCTACAGTAGCCTAGTTAAAAAGTAGTAATCAGTACAGGTGAATGTGAACTGTTTTGACTTAAAGAAAATCAATATTCCTGGCATGAAGAAGTCATTATCTTACGCTAGTTTCTATATGAGCGGCATAATGTTACCTACTGGACCAAATGGCAATTCAGATTTTACTGCTTAATTTCAGAAGTGGCCATAGGCTACTATAACGTTATGTACTCAGTCTGTCGTCTCATTAGCAGGGTAGGTAACGAAAAGGCCGAAAGTGGAACAGCCAAATGTGTGGGTGTATTTCATTTGGATTTCAGAAACATAGATATGTTTCCCGCACAGATTTTACAGATGCAAAAGCAATCGTTTAAATGTTAGATTTTCAGTTAGCCACCAAGCCTGTGTAACCAATTAGAGGTTTGCATCAATCCTAAGGGAGGATTTGAATCCGGGTCTGCCCCTCGTCCAAAAAGGTCGAAAGACAAACGCGCTACCCAGTGAGCTACGAGGGAAGTAGATAACAGAGTTGCAAAGTTTTGTTCTTTTAAACACGCGCACTTGTATATACAGTATGTCCATTTTGTGTCAGTATGCAATGTTTTTTTATTGGCTGATGTACCTAACTGTCCAATGGAGAGACGTGTTCTTTGTGGGCCTGGAGCATTTGTAATGATGTAATCAGGCAAAAAATAGAAGAAGAAGAAGAAAACATGCAAAATCCCCTAAGTTTGGGGCTTTAGGTGGACATTGTTATTGTTTTGTGAGGACGTTGTTATTGTTTTGTGAGGATATTGTGCCGTCCTCCTCTGACCATGGCCTAAACTGGCCCTCCAGCCACAGTGGAGTAGATCACATGGTGTCTCTCAGTTTTGGTTTTGTTTTGGAATCAATAGTCTCACACCGAAGACCTGGTTTACAGTGCTGGTGTAAATACAGTATACAACAGAAGTGAGTACACCCCTGTGCATTATCACTTAAATATCAAATGATTTAAAATTGTATCACCTTACAGTAATTGCATTACTTCTAAGTTGAACAGTAGGGTATTTGCTCTTATGTAAAATTAAAAACTAACAGTTTAGATTTACTATATTAAAAATACAGGCCCCACAGTAAGAACTCAATGCAACAAAAGTCAGTACACCTTTCACTGAAATTCAAATCTTTTATTTTTTCAATACTTCGTATGTCCATCTTTATTTTTGATTACAGACTCAATCCTCCTCAGCATGGACGATACCAGTGTTGCACAAATTTCTGGAGAGACGTTCTGCCATTCTTCAGAGACAATTTTTTTCAGCTGCTCTGTCAGGGTTCCGTGTCTTCCCCCTGTTATCCCTGGTTGGGCCGCCAGATGGCGGCACCTCTGCTTTGTGTCCTGTTAATTGTTTTATTGTTTCCAATTATCTCATTATTGGTTGCTTATTGTCTCGTGTTCCCTTCCCTCTCTGTGGCCTGATTGTTCATTGTGCCCTCCTGTGTCTCGTCTGCGTCGTGTCTATTTAAGTCTCCCTTTTCCCTGACTCAGGTGCTGGATCCTTGCTTGCGTGTTGCCTGCCCCTTGCTTGTCTTTTGCTGCCTGCTCCTTGCCTGTTGCCTACCCGTTGCTTGTTGCCTGCCCGTTGCCCGTTGCCTGTTGCCTGTTCCCTGCCTGCCTGCTCTGCCCTCTACGTTTTTTTGGGATTTTTGTATTTTTGTTTTCCCGTGTTTTTTTTGAGGTTTTCTTTGTGTTTGTTGTAACCGCCCTGCGAGGCTTTCTGTTCCCCTTGTTCCCCGTTCATTTTGTTTGGCTTATTTTGGAGTTTGTATTTTTCCCGGCACTCTGCGCTTGGGTCCATTCCCGCGCCCCCCCTGACATGCTCTTTGCTGGAGGGGTTGTGTTGCTCTACTTTTCTCTTTAAAATACCCCAAAGGCGTTCTATTGGATTCAAGTCAGGTGACATACTTGGCCAGGTCATAGTTATCACTTTTTTTCTTCTTTAGAAACTCTTTCGTGATTTTGGCAGTGTGCTTTGCATCGTAATCATGTTGGAATATTCCTCTTCTGCCAAGCTTCTGGAGACCGGGAGTCATCTTGTCAGCCAGTATTTTGATGTATCCACTGGCGTTCATGGTGCCATCTATAAATGTCATCTCCCCAACACATTTTGCACTCATACAGCCGCATATCATCACACTCCCACCTCCGTGCTTCACTGTCGGGACTATGCATTCACTGTGGTAGTCCTGGCCAGGTTCACGCCAAACATGCTGGACCCCATCTGAGCCGAACAAATTTATCTTGGTCTCATCTGACCAAAGAATGTGCTCCCAATATTTATCAGGCTTCTTTTCATGTTCTTTAGCAAAGTTTAATCTTGCAGTTTTGTGCTGAAGAGCAAGCAAGGGTTTTTTTCTTGGACGCCGTCCATAGAGGCTGACGCTATGCAATGTCCTTCGCACCGTCTGAGCTGTCACAGAAACTCAGATTTCCATTGATAACCCCTGTGCCAAGTCTGAAGCACTTGCCCGTCTGTTTTTCAGAGCTAGATTGTGCAATTAGCGCACTGTCCGTGGCGTCATTTTAGGACGACGGCCACTGCGGCTCTGATTAGTGGTACTATGGCTCATTCTATACCTCCTGATTACTGCTGCGACTGTGTTTCGACTGATTTTTAGTTGGTCACCGATCTTCCTGTATCCTTTTCCATCTTTGTGAAGTCTCACAATCAGATTTTTCAATTCCTCTGGCAATTCTTTTCCATGTGGAGCCATGATGCAGACATGCAGATAGACACAGCCCATAGGTCAAAGTTCTGGTGTTCACAGGTCATTTTATAACCATGTTCATGCAATTAGGCTAATTGGAAATCACAGGTGTACTCAATTTTGTTTCAATGATCACAGGTTTTCTAACTTGTGTGATAGTGATCACAGGTGTATTCACTTTTGTTGCATTGAGTTTCTACTTTGAGGCCTGTATTTTCAATATAGTCTTTCTAAAGTATTTGTTTTTGGTTGTTCATAAGAGGAAATACTCTACTTGTCAACTTAGAAATAATGCAATTATTGAGAGGTGATACAATTTTGAATCATTTGACATTTAAGTGATATTGCACAGGGGTGTACTCACTTCTGTTGTATACTGTAGTACAAAACAAACGTTTTGGGAACGTTCCTGCTGCAGGCTGCAGTGTGGCCGTATTGGGCACAGCTGTAATTTTCTGGGGTGATGCACATGAGGGCCTCTCCTTGGTGCCATACCACCTACCTGCAGCAGGTGGAGCCCTCCCCAAGGAGCTAACGCTGGGGAAAGGTGTCACTGGGGAAATACTTGCTTCCGATCTCTTGGCCTTATGGTCGTCCAGCAGCGTGCCCAAAGGGATGTTCACACCAAACAAACACCAAAAAGAGATTTCAGTTAAACAGAAATGAAAAGAGAGTGTTCAGTTTTCCTTTTCTAATTTGAGAGCAGAGGTATTTAGTTTTCTCCTACCATGCCTATATAACTGGACAAGTTGTGTTTTTGAATCAACAGTCCCCCCTCGCCCCACCCTCCAACTCCCCCGCCCCCCACCCCCCACCACCCCCTCGCCACCCCTCTTGGTGAATCCTTAAATCCTAAAGTGACTATACTCATTCTATAACAGATAAAATCAGTTTTCAAAAGTGATGCATATTAAAAAATATATATTAAACATACATAACTGGTCTGTTCTCAGAGGACCATATGGCCTAAATTTTTTGTTTGAAAAAAAAAAAAGCTGGAAATGTAGTTTTTTAAACATCAGGTACTGCTGTCCCATATTCACTCTCCACAATTGAATAAGTCTGAAAGCTCCTGTCTTTATCTTATTTTTCTTTTGCTCATTTTTGCGGGTTCATGTTGTTTTTTTATTCTAGCTGTGACACAAAATAAAAGTGAAAGTGTTTTTGACATAATAAATATGATCATGCCCATTCTGCCTCTTCTCCAATGGGAAAGAGGGAACGCAGGGGTTTATTAATTTATTCTTTAAAACTGAAGGTAATTGGTTAAAAAAAAACATCAGCATGTGTGATTATGGCCAATTAGAACACAACACCAGGGCAGAAAGACATTCCTACCTGCTTAGACTAAAAAAGTTGAGGCTCCAGAAGACACACCTCCTGGGTCTGCAGACGATCCGGCAAACACAGGTGAGAGACCAGCTCTGTGTGGTTTCTCTTCATTCTTGATGCATTCTGGAGTTTTAGGCTGTTTGGATCCTTGGATCTGTAGTACCGATCATTTGCTTCACAATGTCAGTGAAGTTAACTTCAAAATAAGCTTATTTACCTGCAGTTGTGAGTTTGTAATTTGCATACATTTGTAGCCGGGTGGTATTTGAAGAATTGCTTGCTCTGCTTCCTTTTGTAGGACAAGAAGAAAGTAAGTGTCCGAAAGATTTTCTGCATAAGCAAAGGAAACTACTTTCTGCTTTGAATGTGCATCAATGGGGTTATAAATAAATGTATATCTTTACCTTTCTCAGGTGCAGAGACGGTCCTTCTCATGCATGTGTGTTTCCTGGTTGCCAAAGACACTGTATTTGTTTTCTTTCTGTGTTTACAAGAGGACTGGTACCTGAGAACCTGAGAATGGCACAATCTCATGGAAGGTAACAATGCAGTTTCTGACTGCAGTTTCTACGGTACACATACTGTTTGTTTGCAACAGCTGGTTACTGTAATATTGGTATTTCGGTGTATTGCAGATGTCAGATCTGCCACGCAGACTTCCTTTTTGTCTCTGGTTTGAATCATTTGTTTGAGGGTGTGTATACAGGTCTCACAAATCTCTGCCAAAGGAGTGTATTAATTATGTGCACTGAATTATTTATTATTGTACTCTGTGTACACTGAATAGCTGTCTTCACTTTTTAAACTGGATTCATAAAGAATATTCACTAAGGTTGACATTTTTAAAATGATTTTTTCTTCAATTATAATATATGATACTGTACATGATAAGTGTGTGTGTATGTGTGTGTGCAAGTTTGTGTGTGTGTGTGTGTGTGCGTGTGTGTGTGTTTACCTGTGTGCATGTGCATGCGTGCATACGTGTGTGTGTCTGTGTGTGTCTGTGTGTGTGTGTGCAAGTTTGTGTGTGTGTGTGTGCGTGTGTGTGTGTGTGTATGTGTGTGTGTACGCACGCGTGTGTGTGTATGTGTGTACGACTGTTTGTGTGTGTGTGTGTGTGTGTGTGTGTGGTAATTACTATGAATAACAAAATGGCTCTTTAGAAAAAAAATTCTCTATCTTTTAGTTGCTCTACAACAAGAGAAGAAGCTACATCTAAGTGGTCAGATGTAATTAAGAACAGCAAACAGATTGCAACAGAACCCAAACACATACACCTGCTGAACACAGTCAAGAGAGCACTGAATAAAGATGGACTCATCAGGAGATACACTTTTGGAAGAAAGGACCCCAACAAAAGGAACAGGACAATCATGATGGTGGGAGAAACAGGAACAGGGAAGTCTGCGCTCATCAATAGAATGGTCAACTACATGCTGGGGGTAGAGTGGGAAGACAAGATCAGGTTTGAAATCATTCCAGATGAAGGCAAAAGACCAAAAACCAGTCTGATTACTGCATATGAGATTTTTGGACTGGAGGAGCTGTCTGTGCCTTTTTCACTCACAGTCATTGATACACCAGGATATGGAGACACAGCTGGGCTTGAGAAAGAGAAGGGAATTGCTGAGAATCTGTACAATTTATTGAATTATTTAAGCAGCATTCAACAATTAGATGCAGTTTGCCTTGTGGTGAAGGCATCTCAGAATCGCCTCACTTACAGCCAGAAATACTTCTTTGATGCCATCCCCTCAATCTTTGGGAAGAACACAGAGAAAAACATCTTGACTCTCATCACTTTCTCTGACTGGATGCCACCTTTAGCTCTTGAGGCACTTCTTGAGTCTGATGTACCTTTCCTCAAAGATGAAAACAGTGAACCTGTTCACTTCCTCTTCAACAACCATCCTCTTCAGAAGTTTGCTAAGAAATACGAAGAAACATATAAAAAATCTTGGGATAATGGAACAGAGAGCTTCGGAGAGTTTTTCAAAACTTTGGATAAAATGGAATCGCAAAGCTTGGGGGAGATTAAAAATGTCTTGAAGCAACATCAGTGCTTGGAAGATTTTTTCTCGAAATTGGAGAGTCAGATCAGGGATGTGGGGGAGAAGCACAAGGCACTTGAGGACGTTCACAAAACTCTGAAAGAGTACAGACAGGACATGGAGAAAAATAACTTTGAGTATAAATACAATGAAGTTGTCAAAAAGAAGGTCAAAACTACATCTAAGTGGTCAGATGTAATTAAGAACAGCAAACAGATTGCAACAGAACCCAAACACATACACCTGCTGAACACAGTCAAGAGAGCACTGAATAAAGATGGACTCATCAGGAGATACACTTTTGGAAGAAAGGACCCCAACAAAAGGAACAGGACAATCATGATGGTGGGAGAAACAGGAACAGGGAAGTCTGCGCTCATCAATAGAATGGTCAACTACATGCTGGGGGTAGAGTGGGAAGACAAGATCAGGTTTGAAATCATTCCAGATGAAGGCAAAAGACCAAAAACCAGTCTGATTACTGCATATGAGATTTTTGGACTGGAGGAGCTGTCTGTGCCTTTTTCACTCACAGTCATTGATACACCAGGATATGGAGACACAGCTGGGCTTGAGAAAGAGAAGGGAATTGCTGAGAATCTGTACAATTTATTGAATTATTTAAGCAGCATTCAACAATTAGATGCAGTTTGCCTTGTGGTGAAGGCATCTCAGAATCGCCTCACTTACAGCCAGAAATACTTCTTTGATGCCATCCCCTCAATCTTTGGGAAGAACACAGAGAAAAACATCTGACTCTCATCACTTTCTCTGACTGGATGCCACCTTTAGCTCTTGAGGCACTTCTTGAGTCTGATGTACCTTTCCTCAAAGATGAAAAACAGTGAACTTGTTCACTTCCTCTTCAACAACCATCCTCTTCAGAAGTTTGCTAAGAAATACGAAGAAACATATAAAAAAAATCTTGGGATAATGGAACAGAGAGCTTCGGAGAGTTTTTCAAAACTTTGGATAAAATGGAATCGCAAAGCTTGGGGGAGATTAAAAAGTCTTGAAGCAACATCAGTGCTTGGAAGATTTTTTTCTCGAAATTGGAGAGTCAGATCAGGGATGTGGGGGAGAAGCACAAGGCACTTGAGGACGTTCAAAAAACTCTGAAAGAGTACAGACAGGACTTGGAGAAAAATAACTTTGAGTATAAATACAATGAAGTTGTCAAAAAGAAGGTCAAAACTACATCTAAGTGGTCAGATGTAATTAAGAACAGCAAACAGATTGCAACAGAACCCAAACAAACATACCTGCTGAACACAGCCAAGATAGCACTGAATAAAGATGGACTCATCAGGAGATACACTTTTGGAAGAAAGAACCCCAACAAAAGGAACAGGACAATCATGATGGTGGGAGAAACAGGAACAGGGAAGTCTGCGCTCATCAATATGATGGTCAACTACATGCTGGAGGTAGAGTGGGAAGATAAGATCAGGTTTGAAATCATTCCAGATGAAAGCAAAAGACCTCAAACTGAATCTCAAACCAGTGAGATTACTGCATATGAGATTTTTGGACTGGAGGAGCTGTCTGTTCCTTTTTCACTCACAGTCATTGATACACCAGGATATGGAAACACTGTTGAGAAAGATGAAAGAATTGCTGAAGATCTGTACAGATTACTGGGATCTTTCGACATCGTTCAACAACTAGATGCAGTTTGCCTTATGGTGCAGGCATCTGCAACGCGCCTCAGTCCTTTCCAGAAGAAAATCTTTGATTCCATCCTGTCCCTCTTTGGAAAGAACATGGAGAAAAACATCCTGACTCTCATCACCTTCTCTAACTGGAAGCCACCTTCAGAAGCTCTTGAGGCAGTTATCGAGTCTGGCGTATCTTTCCCCAAAGATGAAAATGATGAGCCTCTTCACTTCCTGTTCAACAACTGTCCTCTTAATGTATATCAGTATAAATATGAAAAATCATTCAAACAACACTGGGATAACGGAATTAAGAGCATGAGGAAGTTCTTTCAGACTTTGGATCGAATGGAAACTCAAAGCTTGAGGATGACTGAAAATGTCTTGAAAGAACGCCGGAGACTGGAAGCTTGTATCCAGAGCTTCGAGAGTCAGATCAAGGTGGTGGAGCTGAAGCGCCAGGCACTTGAGAAAGTTAAGAAAACTCTGGAAAAGCACAAAGAGGACATGAGGAGGAATAACAACTTTCAGTATAAATCCCTAACTGTTGTCATGGAGAAGATCCCAGTTGGTGAAGCTGCAACTTCCTGTTCAAAGTGTGAAGTAACCTGCCACACTCCATGTACACGGGCGCCTAACCTATGGTGGTGTCATGTAATGGATTGGAGTGGGAAATGTACGGCCTGTCCCGGAAAATGCAGCTACACAATCCATGAAAGAGAATGCAAAATATATGCAAGAAAACATGAAGAAAAAACTGTAACTCGTGAGGACCTGAAAAAAACTTGTGAAACGATGATAGCCACACAAGAGAAAGTGATGTCCACACGTGAGCAAGAGTTCAGGAATGCAGAAGCTGAGAAAGCCAGCCTCATTGAAAAGTGTTTCCAGTGCATTCTCCAGCTTAGAGACCTTGCTCTGAAGTTTGATTCTGATTCAACTCGCCAGAGTATTTTCAGGCTGATAGAAGTGCTGAAGAAGAACAACGAGGCAGAGAAGGCGGAAAAGCTGCAGAAGATTCTGGAGAACACTGCATGAAGAGATGTGAAGAAATTTTTAGTTGCACATTCTTCTGATGTTGCATGGTCAAAATGATTTGTTTTAGAAAACCTTAACAGTCAAGTTTATTTACAGAGGAATCCCCCTGTTTACCCTTCTGTGGGACAGACACAGTCAACAGCTACCAAAACAGCTACCAACAGCCAAAGGTGTATTCAGTCAGGATTGCAACTTTATTTATCTCTAACTCTAGAGGTGGAACCTGTCATCTACATAGAAACTAATGAAGAGACCATCCCAGGCTCAACTGAACAACAGATGAGGTGTTCTGAGAAGTAATCTCAGTTTAAGCCAGAAAGCAAGTCTTTGAGAAAGGGTAAAATATGACAACATGCTTGACTGGTAAAATGCTCGACTGGTTTTATTGTTATTATATTGGATTTGTCTTGAGGTGGATTTTTATTTACTAATGGGTGTGTTTTATCATTTAATTAAATATCCATGAATAGAAGTTTGTATTTTGTGTGTGGTGTAGCTTTGGATTTGTGAAATAGGGGAGAGTGCGGAAATAACTAATGGTTTTTGTATTTGGCTCAATTCTGAAAACATCACTAGAGATAGATTTATCATTTTTTAAAACAAACAACCTACATCCCTTGGCTATGATTACACACCACAATGAAATTTCTGGGACATACCATTCACTAGCAACCTGACCGAAAGTACTGAGAGTGGAATGTTACATTGATTACATTTATGTTTTTCATGGCCTACCTAGATCTGTGAAAATCTATCACAAGACTGTACTTTATTCTCTGGTTCCCGTCTAATGTCTGTTCAATTCAAACGGCTGTATCTGTCGATGTCACGTCACCACATAGCCTAAAGTTGAAGTTGTGTTAAATATATTTACAAAGATCCAGTCTGAGTTGAACAAATCCAATCAATTTGTTCATTAAAAACCCTGTTTGCTTAAACCCTGAAGGTGGGGGGGGGGGGGTGTCTGCACCTTTGCCTGCCTAGCAATGCCAGCAAGCTAGCATGCTGCATCAAATCAAAAGAAATCTATTTGTCACTAAAAGACTGTTTATGATGACATAAATTTGGATTCCATACGCACACAATATAGTAGCCAAAAAACACTTCCGGTAAAAAAAAATTCACTTGCATATAGCCAAAACAAGACTTTTGGCAATAACTCCTGAAATAGTTATTAAACTCTCCTGCCATTCGTTGGAGACAAAGAGATGGTAATTCTGCATATTTAACCTGAAATATGTTGTTCAAGCTCGATGCATCTACCTAAAAAGTCTGTGTTACATTTTATCCTGTCTTAGATTTTGCCCCACTCTCCCCTACATGTAACGTCAAGCATGAATCTTGCACAAGCTGTTCTTGGGAGGAAGGACTGCTGAGGTAGTACTTTACTGTTTCAAAATCTTGAGTACTGTCAGCTTTCGTTGTAGGTAGATAAACTGTTTTTATTTTGTTTGAAATGCTGCGCTCCTCCATTTACTGCTTTTAAGGCCATTTCGGATCAAAACTATGAGGGCAGATGAGACTAGATGAATTTTGTCTGCAGTTAAATTACATTACTGTTTCCATTACATTACATTTCTCATCATTAACTTGGGACTGAGGATCTGACATACTGAATACATGGAAACCTCAGTGGCTGAGCACATATTCTAAAAAACTTGGTAGCATAAGACCAATAGCATCTATTCTGCAAACATTCTAAAACAGTCTCTCTGATGATTTTTTGATCTGAACTGGACTGAGTGTAGCACAGTGGGTAAGGAACTGGGCTTGTAACCGAAAGGTCGCAGGTTTGATTCCCGGGTAAGGACACTGCCGTTGTACCCTTGAGCAAGGTACTTAACCGGAATTGCTTCAGTATATCCAGCTGTATAAATGGATACAATGTAAAAATGCTATGTAAAAGTTGTGTAAGTTGCTCTGGATAAGAGCGTCTGCTAAATGCCTGTAATGTAATGTTTCTGTAATGGTTTTTGCCTTCTAATGTACTATGAGGTGCTTAGTAGATTAGTGTTTCCCCAGGGCCTATAATCCTGATGGGTATATTTTTTAAAAACCTTTTGACTTTAACTGCTCTGGTGGGAGAAGGAAAATATATATCCTCTTACTTACATTTTTTCCTGCTATTTACAGTTGAATTTGTTTTCTGTAGACTGTCTAATTACAGGTTATATGTACATGTATATATATGAAGTTATATGTATTGCATAACTTGTGCAACATGTGCATACCTTTCTATTTATCTGCACCACAAATAACAACAGGACCAATGGACCATGCTTGCATTCATGGGATTACATCTGTAATTGAAAGATGTAATGTTCTTCTCATTCTGACTGATGTTCCAGTTAGTTCAGGGCTCCTACAAGAAGTATTGAACTTCACCATCTACTGTAACTGCCAAATGTACTGTGGTGAAATGTCTTGCATTTTGTGAAACCCATACGTTTGTGAAGATCTATGCATGAAATAAAAGGTTCAGACTGGATTTGTGTGAGTTTACTTTGAGTGCTGATGTGGTCTTAATCCTGAAGCCATTACTTCATTGTCTCCCACATTGATGGTTATTTATTGACTTCATGTCTTAAATATTTAACCTGCTTCCTCAAATATAATAAATTCAAGTTTCAAGTTTTATTTGTCATATGTGCAATAACCTCAGCAGAGCAGTGTTATGACAATTAAAAGCATTGGTTCCAGGCATCCCCAGATAAATATAAGTAAAAATTAGTTTAAAAAAATGTAAGAAATTAAGAATAAACTATAAACAATAATATGACATATCACTATAAGTAATAAAAATATACAATAAAAATTAACATGCAAAAGGTGGCCAGTGCAGTTCCAGTAAAGTGACTGAGTGTCTGTGGGAGAGGGAGGGAGAGAGAGAGAAAGAGAGAGTGCAGGATGGCAGTGAGTGAGGCAATGGCCGAAGAGGGACACACTGGGGAGCCCGGCCTGCATCATCATACACACCGGCACCAACGACCTACGAGCTCTGCAGCAGCACACCGCCCGCGCTGTGAGGAAGGTAGCAGTGAGGGCCACACAGGAGTTCCCCGACTCCAGAGTGGTGGTCTCCACACTGCTGCCCCGAGCAGACACACCCCCACACATCATTGCAGCAATCAATGCCGAGATCATCAGAGGATGTGCCACCCTACCCAGTGTACACCTGGTACACCACCCTGCCCTGGGCCCTTGGCACCTGCATGACGGTGTGCATCTGAACAGACCAGGAGTCAGGATCTTCGCCAAGGCCCTAAAGGACATCACCCTGGGCCGCAGCCCCGCCAGCACTCCCCACCTCCTGCCCAGCAGAGCCCCATACAGCAGGAGGCCACAGTCCCACCAGCACTCCCCACCCCCCCACCTCCCCCCCAGCAGAGCCCAGTACAGCAGGAGGCCCCCCCTTCTCCCAGCCCCACCTCACCAGCGCAGCAACATGTGGGTACCTGCTGCCCATCAGTGCCCCGCCCAGCCCAACCCCCCCAGCCTCCCCATCCACAGGCCCAGAGCCCACCAGGAGCAGCAGCTCAGCTATGCTGCAGTCCTGAGCCAGCCAACCAGCTGACACCCTCCGGCCCCTGCCCCCGGCCTCGCCCCCACCACCACCGAGCTGGGAGAGATTATGAGCCTTCTCAGCCTCCTCTGCAGTAAACTGATGGGTCACCAAAGCAGGTAGGAGGGACACTTATTGTCCCAAAATAATAATAATAATAATAAGAAGAAGAAGAAATAAATAAATAAATAAATAAATAAATAAATAAATAAATAAATAAATAAATTATTTATTTATTTATTCTCAAGAGCACAAACCCTGACTTTATTAATACTGTAAATAGTTATGATGTAATTGTTTTGTTAGAAACATGGTGTTGTTTGGATGCACTGACTCACTGTCCCTCAGGTTACAGGGAAATCATACTGCCATCATTGAAATTAAACCATGTCAAGCACGGCAGAGACTCTGGGGGACTCATAATATGGTTTAAGGAAGACCTGGCAGCACACATCACCCCAGTAAAACGAAGCCCAGCACACATATGGCTAAAGATTAAAACAGGAATAGTCATGTGCGATAATGATGTGTACCTGTGTGCGGCCTACACCCCCCCTACTGAATCCCCTTATTATGATGAGGAATTTTTCCGTAACCTCCGCACATAAATCAGCCATTTCCAGGCCCAGGGACATGTGCTACTGTGTGGAGATTTTAATGCTAGGACTGGAACAGAGCCAGATTGCATAAATAACAACGGAAATAGGCATATATTCGGACAAACCCCTCTAAATTTAATACCAACCCCAACACAGAGAAACAACCCTGACCGTGCTGTGAATAAAAATGGTAGGGAGTTAGTGCATCTCTGTCGAGCCCTAGGCCTGTACATTTTTAATGGCAGGATCAGAGGGGACTCTTTAGGAAGGTTCACTTACTGCTCAGCTCTTGGGACTAGTGTAGTCGATTATGCCATCACTGACATGGACCCCTCTTTCATCAGTGCATTCACTGTCAGACCACAAACCCCATTTTCAGACCACTGTCAAATCAATGCGTACCTGAAAAGAAATGGACAACCCAGGAATACTGAAACACAGCCCTCTAAGCTGTACAATCTCAATCCGACATACAGATGGGCTGCAGACAGCATAGACAAATTCACCAAAGCAATCAGTTCCACTGAAATTACTAACCATATTAACAGTTTCATTTTAACACAATTTAAACCCGACCAAACTGGCGTAAATCTGGCAGTTAAAATGATAAATGATATTTTCCATCAATCAGCAATTAAAGCTAAGCTCAAAATAATTAAACAGAAAAATAATCAAAAATCAACTTAAAAAGAAAAATGGTTTGATGACGAAAGCAAATCAATAAGGAAAAAATTAAGACATCTATCAAATCTGAAACATCACCAACCACAAAACCCAGATGTTAAATGTTAGATGACGACTCATAACTGGTTTTTCAAAAGGCCACGTAATATTGCTAGCATTTTGTGGTGTTTGGCAGACCTCCCCGTGAAGGACATGGAACCGGCGTTTCCATTGGCCGATGCCCCTCTCCACAATGCTTCGGGTGCATCGGTGAGCCCTGAAAAGTCCAAGGAGATGGCACCCAGGTGGAACAATGTTCTTGTCAAATAGCTGTTGCAATCCACTTTCATTCAGGATGCGTGCATCATGGGTAGATCCTGGCCACTTGGACACAACATCTAAAATGTTGTAATCTGCGTCAAAGACTACCTGGGTGTTGATGCTGTGGTACCTCTTCCTGTTTACAAAAGTCTCTTCCTCTACGCTTGGAGCAATTATTCGAATGTGGGTGCCATCAATTACTCCAACCACCCCCGGGAAGCCCGCTAGACGCATAAATGCAGCTTGCTTCTGGCGGATTAACCGAGGAGAGGTTGGAATTTCATTACTTTACAGTCTTTATGCAGGATAACATAAAGTGTTAACAACACTTAATGTTGTTTCCAAGTGGCCAGGATCTACCCATGGCGCACGCATCCTGAATAAAAGTGTACTGCAACAGCTGACAGGAACATTGTTCCACCCGGGTGCCATCTCCTTGGACATAAAGGCTACCCACAACAACGCTGGCTTCTCACACCATTCCCAAGACCACAACCAGGGGCCCAACAAAATTACAACAGGTACAAATTAACTTAGCCTATGAATTATAATAATGAATCATTTCACCAATATAGTTATTTTTGACGGTCATCTAAACGTAATTGGACTTTTCAGGGCTCACCGATGCACCCGAAGCGTTGTGGAGAGGGGCATCGGCCAATGGAAACGCCGGTTCCATGTCCTTCACGGGGAAATCCGCCAAACACCACAAAAGGCTAGGAATATTATAGTGGCATGTGCAAAATGCGCAACATTCGTCTCCCCCCTGATGAGGGAGATCATAATAATGATGATGATGACAACCACCCTCCTAACATCCCATTTGCCTCTGATGCCATTGTGTTTAGGCAGCACTTTGCCAACCTTCCTTTTGGGTAAGAAATACATTTTTATTTTGCTCCCGTTGCACTCCTGCCCCCAATCTATTGATTATAAGTGCTGAGTGGATTTTTAAAAAAAGACAGCAATAGGCAAGGTTTCATCTTTTTTATTTTTAGTTCATAATAATGCTCCTTCATCCTTAAAACTATTATGCTCATCCGCAACTCTTCTCTCCGCAGTGCATCCATGTCCTCCATCTCGTCCGGGTTGAGCCGTGGAGTGACAGTGGCCAGTGGGGGCTCAGGGAGCCGGGGCTCTGGGCCTGCTGCTGGAGAGGGAATGCCAGATGGGCCTGGAAGCTCTACAGGCAGCTCATGAGAGGACGAGATGGTGTTTTCATCTACATTACTGAAAAACAGAATTCATTTTGTTAAGTTAGTTGATTCTTGTGAATATGCATTTGTATCAATAAAATAAGTATTGAGTATTGAGCTACAGTTCTTTTATAATAGCATGCCAACCTTACTACGGCCTGCAGTTTGAGTAGTGCAGCATCCTGACAGTCGCCCACTCCACTGATTGTGGCATTGTTTTCTCTGAGGATGCGGAGAACTACTTCTGCCACTGCGCTTAAAGGTTTAGGCGCAGGACCTCCACCTGAATAAAAAATATAACTACATTAATGTTCATCAGCAATATGTAACAAACGTGTTTCATAAATAAGTAAATAAATAAATAGATGCATAAATAACGTAGACTACGAACCAGTGCCAGATGTTGCCTTCTTGACAGCGGAGATTTCCTGACGCGCTTTGGATAAAACATTATACCATTTCTTTTTGCATTCCTGTGGACTCCGAATGGTGGAGGAGAAGCTCGCATTAATGGTGTCTGCGATCTGCTTCCAAACTTCTTTTTTGTGTCGACTTGTAAGTGTGGGGCTAAATTTTCCCTTAATTATTTCCTTCTTTGCCTACACCTCCTCTACCAACATCACCGTTTCTTCCACAGTCCAATTCGGCTTTCTTTTCACATCCATTTGACTAACATTAGACAACAAGGGAGCTTTCATAATGAGGGTGTGTTTAACTTTATTGAAAACTTCTGTTGACCCATCAATAGAACACATTTCCCAAAAGCTGATTGGTTCTTCTCTCTTAGCAATTTCGGCAATTGATGACATCATCTTAATCCTTTTATTTGCAGCACCTGTGATTGTCGCAAAAACACACTTAAGCATTACTCTTGAGAATGTCTCAAGACTTATCTATGAAAAAGTGTAAGCTGCTTGATAACTATGTTTTACCGACCACTTTAAGCAAAGAATGATTTCACTCCAAAGTAAGCTCTTCTGAGATTCTTAAGTGTAATTATTAAGATGTTTGATACATACGGCCCCAGATCTATCCAGCACTAATTTAATAATTGGAGGTGACTTTAACTGTGTGCTTGACCCATACCTGGACAGGTCTTCCACCCAACGAGCACCTTCCTCTAATTCGAGAGATCTCTTAAATGCATATATTAATAACACCAACATATGTGACGTTTGGAGAGTCTCTAATCCTACAGGAAGAGAATATTCCTTTCATTCCCAAGTCCACAAGGTGTATACCCGTATTGATTATTTTCTGGTTGATAGGAAGCTGATCCGTCATACTTCTGATGCCACTTATCGTGATATTGTAATTTCAGATCACTGCCCACTCACGTTTACGCTGCATTTAGCTGGTCCATTCACAAGACAACCGATATGGCGTTTCGATCCCAACTATTAAAAATTTTGTGAGTATTTTCGCACTCAAATTTCAATATTTTTGGAAGCTAATGATAAACCTAATATACCTCCATCATTGCTTTGGGAGACTTTAAAAGCTTTCATGAGAGGTTGCATTATCTCTTTTAAGGGGTCGAAAAATGAACAGAACAGAGCTATTTTACAGCAGTTGGAAAAGGAAATCCATCGATTAGATAGCGAGAATGCAGCCATTCCCACTTTGAAACTACATAAGAAAATTTTAAAGCTCAGATTCCAGTACAATCAGATTGCTTCTGAGAGAATCTCAGAGTCATTCTTATATGTGAAACAAAAGTACTTTGAGTTCGGTGAGAAGCCACACAAACTACTAACTAGACAGCTACGTAAGATTGAAAATGATCAGACAATTCATAAGATTAAATCTGATTCTGGAGCTCATCTGATCTCAGCTAAAGATATTAATAATCGCTTCAAACAATTCTATGAATCACTGTACTCTAGCAAAGTAAACGCAACACCAGCAGTCATGCAAAAGTATCTAGATGACTGCAACTTGCCCGTATTAATCAGGAGGATCAAGATTTTCTTAGTGCGGAAATAACACTTGATGAAATAAAAGAAACCATACAAACACTGAAGGGAGGTAAAACCCCTGGCCCAGATGGGCTACCATGTGAAATTTACAAAGTGTTTGGGGATTTACTCTCTCCTTACATGCTCAAAATGTTCACCCAAGCCTTCAATGATGGATGCCTTCCCCAGACTCTTAATGAGGCTGTTATTACAGTCCTCCCAAAAAAAGGTAAAGATGCAGAGGAGGTGGGGGGATATAGACCCATCTCTCTCTTAAATGTAGACCAGAAGGTCTTAGCTAAGACTCTTGCCAACAGGCTCAGTAGATTTTTGGGTAAATTGATTCAGACTGGATTCGTGCCTGGTCGAAATTCATTTTGTAACTTAAGGCGCCTGTTTAATATAATGTACTCCTCCCAGACCAGCAACACAGACTTAGTAGTAATTTCTCTCGACGCTGAAAAAGCATTTGACCAGGTGGAGTGGTCATACGTGTTTGCTGTACTACAGAAATTTGGCCTGGGAGATTGCCTGGATCAAGCTATTATATGAGAGTCCTCGTGCGCAAATACTCACAAATAGATTGTTGTCTGCTCCTTTTAGCCTTCATAGAGGAACACGACAGGGGTGCGCTCTATCCGCACTCCTGTTCGCGCTGGCTATCGAGCCACTAGCAGAGACCATACGCTCAGACGAGACAATACACGGATTCAATTCCAAAACTACAACGAACAAAATATCATTGTACGCGGATGATATTTTGTTGTATGTAACAAACCCTCACATAAGTATTCCAGCGATCTTAAATAGAATAGAACTTTTTGGTAGCTTCTCAGGATATAGAATTAACTGGAATTTTAAAAGTGAGCTAATGCCAGTTGACCTTAAAGATTGTTCTCAGATCTCGCACTTTCCTTTTAGAATATCCAGGGAAAAGTTTACCTACCTTGGGATCGAAGTGACTAGACTGCCCAATTCCTTATATACAGCCAACTCCCCCCCCCCCCCCGATAGACAAATTGCAAGCAAATATTCAGTTTTGGAGGTCTCTCCCTATTTCTTTGATTGGAAGGGTTAATGCCATTAAAATGATGTTTCTTCCGCGAATCTTATATCTCTTTCAGATCCTCCCGGTATTTCTTCCTAAATCATTTTTTAACCGGTTAGACTCTATCATCCTACCTTTTCTGTGGAACTATGAAAGTCACAGGATCAAGAAATTGCACCTCTGTAAGACTAAGCGAGAGGGGGGTATTGCTCTTCCAAATTTTCATCTTTATTACTGGGCCTCTAATATTAGAATTATTTCATTATGGTTGCATGACATGAGTGGTCCCTGGGAATGGCTGAAACTAGAGCAAGAGGAGTGTTGTCCCTATGATATAGGAGCTGTGATCCTATCCCCATTGAGTCTTAAAAAATCAACCTATGGTGGTAACTTCATTATCCATAATACTCAATATCCATGCGCATCTGGAAGTAGATTAAGGCTCACTTCCGTGTGAAAACACTGTCTTTTTTACTTCCCATAGCAGCTAACCCATCCTTCTCCCCATCTGTGCTGGACGATGGTTTCAAACAATGGAGGGACTTAGGTATACGAACTATAGGGGACCTGTACTTAAACGAGACCTTTGCCAGTTTCGAACAGCTACAAGAAAAATACGGACTCCATAGGAGTAATTTTTTTTAGGTTTCTGCAAGTCAGAAGCTATGTACTGACTCATTCGCATGGATTTGCTGCTGCTCAGCCCTCTTGTATGGACGATTGCCTTAGAGACTTAGCCGGCAAAGACAAAATCATATCCCGTTTATATGACACTTTACAGTCTATAAATCCACCTACAACAACTTCGATTAGAGTAGACTGGGAGAAGGAGCTAGGGGTAGAGATCCCTGATGAGATCTGGGAAAAGAGTCTGGAGGAGATCCACCAATATTCCATTAATTCAATTTAAAGTTATCCATAGACCATTATTCAAAGACCAGATTACACAGGATATTCCCAAATGTCTCACCAATTTGTGAAAAATGTAATGCAACTGAGGCCACTTTACTCCACAGCTATGCGCTATGCCTCAACCTGCATGGTTACTGGGGTGAAATCTTTAAAGTGTTCTCAGAAGTTCTTGAGCTTCACATAGAGCCAGACCCACTTTTAATAGTTTTTGGGGTTTCAGAACAGTCGATTAGGCTACCTAAGGCTCAGCAGCAATTCGTTTCGTATGGGTTAATAATAGCCAAAAAGATCATTTTAATGTTTTGGAAAAAGAAGGAAGTACCGACTCCAAAGCTGTGGCTCAGTGAGCTCACAAACACCTTGCATCTTGAGCAGATACGATTCTTATTAAGGGACAGGGCCCCATTTCGATAAGATTTGGTACCCCTTCATCTGTTATCTTGGGAAGACAGGACGTTAGACAAGACATACAAGGTGAACCTTAACTAGGTTCATCCCATACAACGCCCTCCTTAATTTCTCGGTCCTCATTCTTTTCCCCCTTTCTTTCCCTTTTCTCATAATCAGCAGGTGAGATCGGTTGGGTGGGGTTGGGGGGTGGGAGGGGGTGGGTGGGAAATTGGAATAGATTTTTATTTTTTTTTAAATGTATTTATTTTGTTTTTCCTTTCCTTTTTTTGTTGTTGTTGATGTTTTTAGTTTTCTTTTGAATGTTAAATGTTTCTTTATGCATACTGAAAAACTTGGTGACTCCTATACTACTTGTACTGTCATCCTCATGTGAACCTTGAATCTCCAATAAACCTTACTTGACAGAAGTTACACTTGAGACTAATTTTTTACTTTGAGCGGCTTGATACATACGGCCCCTGGTCTGCCATAAAGGATAACTTAGAACATACTGACAAGAACCACATTATTTCACAGAGGCACGTAGTGAACTGATGAGAGTTAGACAAGGAATCCTAACCTCCCCAACCATCCCTCTCCCCTCCCCCACCACGCCCCCTTTATATATTTTTAGCACCTGTATCCTCCTAGTGGACAGGCAACACTAGGGGGATGATTGTATTTGTCAAAACATTTGTTAGGGGAAATAACTGGGCATGACTGGGCTGTTACAACAAATAAAAGCAAAGCTGAAAAAGAAAAATACTAGGAACCCAAAAGGGTTCAAATCAAGTACAATTGCAAATGGATTGCAGGAACATTGTGTATCATACAGTAAAAAATTACTTTTAAAATACTGAAAACTGTAATGGTATATCTTTTATTTACATCTCTAGTAATACGACATACAATAATATTGCCAATATTAATCACAAAATAACCAATGCCAAAACAAATTAATGGCATGTTTCTGTTTGATTTCTCCTGGAGTAAGAGTTTTTGTCTCATGTGAAAAAGCGTATCTAAAATTACAAGCATATCATTAGTCTTGTGTTAAAGATTTGTATTAAAACCCTCTGCATTGACCTGCGACACATGGCCATTACTTTATGAAAGGGCGACAGCAAAGGAGAGGAAAGAACAGGTGATGGATCAGTCGGCTCCAACTGCAGTTTGTGTACTTGACATGGCATTGTAAATACAAAAGGGAATATGATTTATCTGTAATATACACGGTCATATGAAGAGCGACTGCAGATTTACCAATCCCTCTCTCCTCCAGAATTCACCAGAAAAAATCAAGTGTTTCCTCCTCCCATATTGCTATTGACCAGAGCTTTATATCATGATCAACGTGTTTTCGTCGGTGGGAAGAATGGCTGTTTCATGTACAAAGCAGTACTTCAGAGAATTGAGATTTGGGGTTTATGTCTATTTGGCCATTTTGTACAGGAAAACTAGAAAGTCAAAGTCACGTAACGCTAAAAGAATTTTTAAAAGTCAGCAAACCAACTTGCATGAGACAGAGCACAAAATACTAAAAAGCACTGCTATTAAAATAAACTAATGTTTACAATGGTATGTCTTGACATTACTAGAGAGGTAAATAAAAATCTCATAAAAAACACGTTTTCAACGTACAAAAATGCCAAGTTACTCAAAAGTATTGATATCAAAATGACGCCAAGTTACGGTACTACAAACAATATAGGCTATCTTGCCTCACCGAAATGACAAGATGTATTTCAAAGCAATGCTACCCAATATTTCCTCAATACTTTCAAGTCACTTGGCCCTGTGTGTATAAGCATGCACTACATGGACAGGCCAAACATATGTGTGGATGGCTCTCTCACAGTCAAGATTGATTGAATAGGCGTGTATATGTCCAATTTGTATTGGTATGTATGTATTTCGCTGCCCAGCCTTTCTGTTGCGTGAATGATAGTATGTTTCTTGGTATAAGTGTGTGTTCGTAATGTGAATGTAACATGCTGCGAGGGAAATGTCCCCATGGGGATAAAGAAGTTCTCTATGTATGTATGTACAATATGCATTTTATATGCAGTATTTATTGTACGTAGCAAATATACAATAACTTGCACATGTACTCAAATTCAGTTCAGAAGCAAGTATAAACATGTTTTCTGGAGAAATATGCTTCCTGTAGTTACTCAGCAGCAGTTTTGTACATTCATTTCAATGTGTTCCATGAGGCAATTCGAAATATTTGACTCTTTGATCTGACACAAAGTTTGCATGACATTGTAAAATGGTAAGATTACAAAACACAGGGCCAAATGACTTGAAAGAATTGAGGAAATATTGGGTAGCATTGCTTTGAAATACATCTTGTCATTTCGGTGAGGCAAGATAGCCTATATTGTTTGTAGTACCGTAAGTTGGCGTCATTTTGATATCAATACTTTTGAGTAACTTGGCATTTTTGTACGTTGAAAACGTGTTTTTTATGAGATATCATTTCTTTTTGCAAAGCGTTTTATTATGAGAGTGAGAAATGCGAAGTGACCCTGTAAGAAACGGTTGTGGATTATGGCTATCGTTGTGTGAATTTGTATACAGTCTGATGAGCGTGTACCGTTCAGCAGTTTCGGTTTGCTATATATGTAAAACAGTGGCTGTGACAAAGGGTGCGGTGGCGTATACGTGTAAACGCATGAGAAACGCAGATGGAATATGGCCAGTGTATGTACTCACGGATTTGACGTCCATCCAACGAGCCTTGACTGACAAAAGAATCAGCAAGCCCGTAGAATTAGAGCTCCCTAGGTCGCAACTTGTGTAGCCTTCTGTCGTGCTCCGTTTTGTCTGTTATTTCGTGGAGATGCACTTTCAGTGTTTGTAAGGTTTATAAGGCATTTTGATAGGCTTATCTGCAGGTAGGAATCCTCTTCGCTGTTTTGCTAAACTAGAACCGGAAAACATGATAGTGGAGAATAGGAGCAGACGCATATGTCCCAGCAGGCTTTGCTTATGAGAAAATAACAACAGTGTGAGAGAAATTAGGATGAAATTATGAAATAGCGTAGTTGAAACAATATGTTTTTAGCAGAATGGGCATGTAGGTGAAGGTTGACATGATCACGGAGTATAGTACGAAGTAAATGGAGTGACCATGAGCGAGCTTATATTCCTTATCGAACGGTATATATAACAGTCGCTGGAAAAAGTTAGCCGTTGAAGTGGAGGGTTAAGGAACGTGTGAAATCTATTGCACTGCAGTGTTTTTTTTTTCATGTTCAGTACTAGTAGTTATAATTATGAGTGAATCATGATTTTAAATGTAATGTTTTAATGGGGAGTTGCAGAACGTACATACGTAGTAATTGTTTGTATGTGGCTAGATAGAGAACAGGGCGAGGTAACATGAATGTAGAAACGTGGCGTTTGCTGATAAGGTTTTGTACGGTAGCCAAGTGAAGAAATGTAGTTAGTAGAAATGGCACAGCGGTGAACTGGTGTAACTTTTTAATAAAAGGAATACATTTGCCGTCATGAAATGCATATGGGTGGCCATGAGTGAGTTTTGGTAAAGCAAATATAAGCGTAAGAGAACGTTAGTGTAAAAGAGGAAATTATCTGCCTGAGCGCGATGCGATCCTTAAACCAGACGTTTACCAGTCTGTGACTTTGTTAGGGCAGCACCATGACATAGCTATGCAATGCGTGAAATATCATTAACAAACCTGTCCGTGGTTTTAAAGAAGAACACAGGCGAGTAAGCACAGAAGAGCTCCCGTTGAATCCATATGGCTTTGCAATATTGTAGCCGGTTAACAATTGAACATGCAGACGGTACGTCATAATACAGTGTATACGTTCGGTGAACGGCGGGTAGATATGGTGCAAAAGCAATAACTGAGAAGTAGTAGACAATTATTAGTGAGGGTAAAAGCAGGTTAAAGAAACATGGTCCTAGCTGGGCTTGAACCTCCGTGTGCTTCCAAGACTGTAACCTTACCCACTAGGCTAAAGGTGGACTAGCTGTTTGTACTGAAAATGTTTCAGAGTAAAAAGGTATGGGTATTCTGCGTGTGTATGCGAGTTTTTCATTGGGTCGTGTAGGTGAAGATTTGGCGGGTGTTGGTAAAATGTCCAATGGGGAGACATGTTATTAGTGGGATAGGCGGCAGGAAAAATAAGAATGAGAAGAAGAGGAAGAAGAAGAAGAAAGAGAAGAAGAAGAAGAAGGAGAAAACGCAGAATCCCCTTAGTTTGGGGCTTTATTGTGTGGACATGTGAAGTTGTTTATGAAATCTGTATGTTGAAATGGGGTCAGAATGTACAGAATTTAATGTTTTTAAGGGCTGAGTGTCTGTGGCTGTCGTGGTTATTTCTGTGGGGAACCCTGAAAAGTGCAGAACTCTCGGTGCTGTATAGGTATGGGGCATGCCCCCGCCAAGGCGTAACTTGGCGGGATGGCATACCTGCCATCCCAATATGTGACAGTGGGTTCTGGGGCGTGGGGATGACAGTGACTCTCAATGAAACGGAGAGCAACATCGAAAACACAGATACAGATCTTCAGATATGAGATTAAAAGCCAGTTTGTCAGCGACCGGTTGGTACCAGTTCCTGAGGTCACGTCAGCCAATAAAGACACACAGATTTCAGAAAATTCCATTCACCCTCATGGCCTTTTACAAAGAAACACAGTTAATCTGATATAAAATTGCTGCCAAAATAAAAAACAACAACAGGCTGATACAGTATCATGCAGGACTTACGTGGGCACCTCTGTTTGAAATATATGGTCTGCATCAGCGGTGTCCAATCTTATCAGAAAAGTGCCAGTCTCGGTGTAGGTTTCTGTTTTAGCCCAACCCTACAACACTTGATTCAACTGATTTATTTATCACGCTCTTCAATCTAGACCTTGATGAGTAGAACCATGCTGTCTTAATGCTCAGGTGAAACAAAAAACCTGAAGTGAGAGGCCTCGCACGCAAGAGGAGAGACATCATGTGATCTACTCCACTGTGGCCTGAGGACCAGGTTAGGCTCCAGGTACAGGAGGACAACAAAACACTCTCAACACACTGGAGTAAACTATTCCTGAGACTGCACTGGTCATGTAGCTGAATGTTTAAAATCATTTAACTTCTTAGTCAGCACAACGCCCTCACAAAACAAGACAAACTTACTGGAGTATGCTATTCCTCAGACTGCACTGGTCATGTGACTGAGTGTTCAAAATGATTTAGCTTTAGATGATGGTAGAATTGTGTAACACTCCTGTAGGTTCTTGATATTTCTCAGTGAAGCACTTTCCCACCAGTGTTTCATAATAAGCATCTGACTGGAATGGAGAAGAAAGAACAGGTGATGGATCAATTGAATGCATAGTTGAGGTCAAAGGTTTACATTCACCTAGACTAAAGATATTCAAACTCAGTTTTTCAACACTCTGCACATTACATGTTATCATACATTTATTTTGGATAGTCAATTGCGGCATCTACTTTGTTCACATCAGAGGTCATTTTAAAACAATCGATTAGAGACATTTATTTCAGCTTTAATTCACTATATCAGAATTCCAGTGGATCAAAAGTTTACATACACCAAGTTGTCTGTTTCTTTAAACAGTCTGGAAGATTCCATAAATTGATGTAACGACTTTTTAGAAGCTTCTGGTTGACCAATTGTCATAATTAGGAGTTAATTGGGAGTTAATTGGCACCTGTGGCCATATTTAAGGACCTACCTTTAGAGCCACTTCCTTTTTGACCTTGATACCATGAGAAAATTCAAGCAACTCAGCCAAGACCTCAAAAAAAAAAATAGTGTGGACCTTCACATGTCCAGATCCCCTTAGAAGAAATTTCCAAACTGCTGAAGGTAACACAATCATCTGTACAAATGAACTCCCAGGGCTGAACGAACTTTGGTCCGAAAGTTTCAACTGAAACACAAGAAAACAACAAAGGAATTGGTGAAGGAGTTAAAGGCATCAGGAACATCCACCATTACGAGAATCCTACATCACCATGGCCTGAAAGGCTGTCATGCAAGGAAGAAACCCCTACTCCAAGACCGGCATAAAAAAGCCAGGATAAAGTTTGCAGGTAACTTCATCACTCACTCAGTCACTCAGTCAGTCACAGACATTCGCGTTTGTAGGGCTGGTCCCGCTCTTGCGGTCCAGCCAAAAAAAACTGTTTCATCTGACCAGAACTGTGCGGCCATAATGATCAGCACTATGTATGGAAACACCAGAAAAAATCAAGTGATTCCTCCTCCCATATTGCTATTGACCAGAGCTTCATATTATGATCAAGGTGTTTTCGTCGCTGGAAAGATTGGCTGGTTCATGCACAAAGCAGTACTTCAGAGAATTGAGATTCACAGTTGCGGTCTATTTGGCCATTTTGTACAGGAAAACTAAAAAGTCAAAGTCAAGTAACACTAAAGAACTTTATAATAGTCAGAAAATCAACTCACATGAGACAGAGCACAAAATAACTTCTATTTGTGGATATTTGTTCAAATGATAAAACATACCAGCGAGTAAATGAAGATCCACTTCAAGACAATTCAAAAATAATAATTCTAGTCACATTGTTCTGTTGAGCTTAAGAGTCTCTCTCTTCAGTAGTTTCTATGGCGATATGGACAGGTTCTGCCACTACAGGAAGAGATAGGTAAAGTTACAATCCTGATTGAATTCACCTTTCACAGTTTATTTTGGTAGCTGTTGTCTACTATTGAGAGGTGATACAATTTTGAATCATTTGACATTTAAGTGATATTGCACAGGGGTGTACTCACTTCTGTTGTATACTGTAGTACAAAACAAACGTTTTGGGAACGTTCCTGCTGCAGGATGCAGTGTGGCCGTATTTGGCACAGCTGGAATTTTCTGGGGTGATGCACGTAAGGGCCTCTCCTTGGTGCCATACCACCAACCTCCAGCAGGTGGAGCCCTTCCCAAGCAGCTAACGCTGGGGAAAGGTATCACTGGGGAAATACTTGCTTCCGATCTCTTGGCCTTATGGTCGGAAGCTGGAAATGTAGTTTTTTAAACATCAGGTACTGCTGTCCCATATTCACTCTCCACAATTGAATAAGTCTGAAAGCTCCTGTCTTTATCTTAATTTTCTTTTGCTCATTTTTGCGGGTTCATGTTGTTTTTATTCTAGCTGTGACACAAAATGAAAGTGAAAGTGTTCTTGACATAATAAATATGACCATGCCCATTCTGCCTCTTCTCCAATGGGAAAGAGGGAACGCAGGGGTTTATTAATTTATTCTTTAAAACTGAAGGTAATTGGTTAAAAAAAAACATCAGCATGTGTGATTATGGCCAATTAGAACACAACACCAGGGCAGAAAGACATTCCTCCCTGCTTAGACTAAGAAAGTTGAGGCTCCAGAAGACACACCTCCTGGGTCTGCAGACGATCCGGCAAACGCAGGTGAGAGAGCGGCTTTGTGTGGTTTCTCTTCATTCTTCATTCTGGAGTTTTAGGCTGTTGGATCCTCATTTCTAATTATGCTTCACCTGATCTGTATTACCGATCGTTTTCTTCACGATGTCAGTGAAGTTAACTTCAAAATAAGCTTATTTACCTGCAGTTGTGAGTTTGTGATTTGCATACATTTGTAGCCGGGTGGTATTTGAAGAATTGCTTGCTCTGCTTCCTTTTGTAGGACAAGAAGAAGGTAGGTGTCCGGAAGATTTGCCGCATAAGCAAAGGAAACTACTTTCTGCTTTGAATGTGCATCAATGGGGTTATAAATAAATGTATATCTTTACCTTTCTCAGGTGCAGAGACGGTCCTTCTCATGCATGTGTGTTTCCTGGTTGCCAAAGACACTGTATTTGTTTTATTTCTGTGTTTACAAGAGGACTGGTACCTGAGAACCTGAGAATGGCACAATCTCATGAAAGGTGACAATGCAGTTTCTGACTGCAGTTTCTACGGTACACATACTGTTTGTTTGCAACAGCTGGTTACTGTAATATTGGTATTTTGGTGCATTGCAGATGACAGATCTTCCTTTTTGTCTCTGGCTTGAATCATTTGTTTGAGGGTGTGTATACAGTTCTCACAAATCTCTGCCAAAGGAGTGTATTAATTATGTGCACTGAATTATTTATTATTGTACTCTGTGTATACTGAATAGCTGTCTTCATCTTTTTAAACCGGATTCATAAAGAATATTCACGGTTGACATTCAAGGTTGACATTTTAAAAATGATTTTTCCTTCAATTATAATATATGATACTGTACATGATAAGTGTGTGTGTATGTGTGTGTGCAAGTGTGTCTGTGTGTGCCTGTGTATGTGTGTTTACCTGTGTGCATGTGCATGCGTGCATACGTGTGTGTGTCTGTGTGTGTGTGTGTGTGTGTGCGTGTGTGTGCGTGTATGCGTGTGTGTACGCACGCGTGTGTGTGTATGTGTGTGCGACTGTTTGTGTGTGTGTGTGTGTGTGTGTGTGTGTGTGGTAATTACTATGAATAACAAAATGGCTCTTTAGAAAAAAAATTATCTATCTTTTAGTTGCTCTACAACAAGAGAAGAAGCTACATCTAAGTGGTCAGATGTAATTAAGAACAGCAAACAGATTTCAACAGAACCCAAACACATACACCTGCTGAACACAGTCAAGAGAGCACTGAATAAAGATGGATTCATCAGGAGATACACGTTTGGAAGAAAGGACCCCAACAAAAGGAACAGGACAATCATGATGATGGGAGAAACAGGAACAGGGAAGTCTGCGCTCATCAATATGATGGTCAACTACATGCTGGGGGTAGAGTGGGAAGACAAGATCAGGTTTGAAATCATTCCAGATGAAGGCAAAAGACCAAAAACCAGTCTGATTACTGCATATGAGATTTTTGGACTGGAGGAGCTGTCTGTTCCTTTTTCCCTCACAGTCATTGATACACCAGGATTTGGAGACGCAGGTGGGCTTGAAAAAGAGAAGGGAATTGCTGAGAATCTGTACAAGTTATTGAATTATTTAAGCAGCATTCAACAATTAGATGCAGTTTGCCTTGTGGTAAAGGCATCTCAGAATCGCCTTACTTACAGCCAGAAATACTTCTTTGATGCCATCCCGTCCATCTTTGGGAAGAACACAGAGAAAAACATCTTGACTCTCATCACTTTCTCTGACTGGATGCCACCTTTAGCTCTTGAGGCACTTCTTGAGTCTGATGTACCTTTCCTCAAAGATGAAAACAATGAACCTGTTCACTTCCTCTTCAACAACCATCCTCTTCAGACGTTTGCTAAGAAATACGAAGAAACATATAAAACATCTTGGGATAATGGAACAGAGAGCTTCGGAAAGTTTTTCAAAACTTTGGATAAAATGGAATCGCAAAGCTTGGGGGAGATTAAAAATGTCTTGAAGCAACATCAGTGCTTGGAAGATTTTTTCTCGAAATTGGAGAGTCAGATCAGGGATGTGGGGGAGAAGCACAAGGCACTTGAGGACGTTCAAAAAACTCTGAAAGAGTACAGACAGGACTTGGAGAAAAATAACTTTGAGTATAAATACAATGAAGTTGTCAAAAAGAAGGTCAAAACTACATCTAAGTGGTCAGATGTAATTAAGAACAGCAAACAGACTGCAACAGAACCCAAACAAACATACCTGCTGAACACAGCCAAGATAGCACTGAATAAAGATGGACTCATCAGGAGATACACTTTTGGAAGAAAGGACCCCAACAAAAGGAACAGGACAATCATGATGGTGGGAGAAATAGGGACAGGGAAGTCTACGCTTATCAATATGATGGTCAACTACATGCTGGGTGTAAAGTGGGAAGACAAGATCAGATTTGAAATCATTCCAGATGAAAGCAAAAGGCCTCAAACTGAATCTCAAGCCACTGTGATTACTGCCTATGAGATTTTTGGGCTGAAGGAACTGTCTGTTCCTTTTTCCCTCACAGTCATTGATACGCCAGGATATGGAGACACAAGAGGTCTGGATAAAGATAAAAACATTGCTCAGAATCTGTACACATTCTTGGAATCTTTAAGTGATGTTCAACAATTAGATGCAGTTTGTCTTGTGGTGAAGGCATCTCAACAGCGCCTAAGTCCCAGCCAGAAATCCATCTTTGATGCCATTTTGTCTGTCTTTGGGAAGAACATGGAGAAAAACTTCATGATTCTCATCACCTTCTCAGACTGGATGCCACCTCCAGCTCTTAAGCTAGTTTCTGGTGCACCTTTCCTCAAAGATGAAAATAATGACCCTGTTCACTTCCTGTTCAACAACCTTCCTCCTCAGACGTTTGCTAAGAAATACGAAGAAACATATAAAACAGCCTGGGATAATGGAGCAGAGAGCTTCAGAGAGTTTTTTCAGGCTTTAGATAAAATGGAACCGCAATGGATGAAGATGACCAAAAACGTTTTGAGGGAACGTTGCCGCCTGGAAGAGGGTATCCAGAACTTGGAGAGTCAGAATAAAGAGGAGAAGGAGAAGCACAAGGCACTTGAGGAGCTGCAGAAAAGACTGGAAGAGCACAAAGAGGACATGAGGACAAGTAACACCAATCAGAATACATACGCAGCTGAGCAACATGCAACTTCCAGCATTGTGTCTGAGGCACGCTGCCACTCTGCATGGTGTTCCTGTATATACTTAATCTGGGGTTTTTTAAAGAATCTGGGATTTATCATATGGCGTGCTACATGTAGATTATGTGCTACTATATGTAGAAAATTATGGGACAATCAATATGAAGCCGTTCCTGTAACCTGCAGCATAACATATGAGGATCCTAAAAAAGATGCCAAGCACAAACTAGCCACAGACATATCCAAACTTGAAGAAGAGCTGAAGGACATGAAGGCTGAGAAGGCCAAACTGATGGAGAGGTGTTACCTGTCCGTTCTCGAGCTTGAACAGCTTTCTCTGAAGTTTGATTCAGGTTCTACTCAACAGAGTATTCTCAGGCTGATAGAAATGCTGAGGGAGAACAAAGACACGGAGAAGGCGGAAACGCTGCAGATGATGCTGAAGAAGACTGTGAGGAGATTAACAGACACGGAGAGCATGCGTGTTTAGTGAAGCCCCTATAGTTCTATGCGTTAAGTTTTCTGCAGACAGTAGTATCTGACACATCCACGCCTGCCTCCTGGGCGTTTCTGATCTGTCAGAAAAATGTTTCTTTATTAGGGTGAGAATTTAACAGTGTAACAAAGCAATTGAAGACACCTGACTAATTAGAAACCTGATGAAACCATTTGTTCCGAACATTATGGTTCCTTGAAATAGGGGGCAGGGTTGGGGGGGGAGGGGTGTCATATATAAAAAGTAATGTTATTTCTGCATGGTGATACCAACATGTACTAAAATACCCTTTAATAAAAGTTGAGAACTATGCTTTAACCACTTTTGCATTGTTTGAGTGTAAATATAAAATTGTGGAGTACAAAGCCAAATCAAGAAAAATTGTCTTTGTCCCAAACATTATGGAGCTCACTGTATATATGCTTTAGCTATTGACCGACTATTATTTGCTCAATGAAAATAGTTAAGAATACAAGCAATCATTTACTTAAATGCCTTTGTTTCTCAGCTATTTACTGTTTGATTTTCTAAGTGTTGTGTATTGCTGAACTTGTTTGATATGTGAATACCTTTCTATCTGGATAACATTTGACAACCCAACTAATGGACAATGTTTAAACAACTTGCATGTCCATGTGAAATAAGTTAGCCAATGAGGAGTATCAAAGTGAATCTAATTGTAAAATGTAGAAGTGGAAACAAGGGTTTTGGGTTCCATCTTGGTCACCCTGTATTGTTTTTGCTATGATTATTATTCTTCTTGTTGTATTTTTTCCTTCTGCTTCTCCCTACATTGTCACCCCTTTCCCCATGCTCAAAAACTCATGAAATTTGGCAGGCATGTACAGTATAGCTGCCAATGTATTATGCATGACACGCATGCAACTGGAACTCTACACCTGCAAAATTGCAACATTGAAAAGATTACAGCCATGCCATTTGACGTACATCCACCAAACCACCTCATTTTGAACCAATAATATCTAATGTCTGCCATATTGATTTTCTGCTATTTAGACTTCTTAAAAAAACAAACTGACACTCGACAGCGTGACACCCCTGGGATGGGGGTGCGGCAGTCCCACGGAACACCGTTGGTTGTTGTATGGAGAGAGAGAGTGCACCCACACAAACACAAAATAAAATAAACAGACACCTTCACCCTTCCCCCTCGCGGGTCCCAGGCAAAAATAATAAACTAAAACAACAAGCTAAAATAACGAAGACAAAATAAAGTAAAACAGAGCGACCACTTTCCCGTGCGCCATTTGTATCTGGCCCGCCTTCCCAGCCGGCTCCAGCTCCTCCAACACCCCAGTAGAGGATTACTTGCTTTTTCTTTTCTCCTCGAATAAAACGAAACGAAAATCACAGCTTTGCTCTCGGTGTGAGCTCCCAGCACACCTTTAAGCACCTGGGCTGAACTTAAAATAAGACTTAAGACTTAAAATAATGTTTTGCTTAGATTTTTTTATTTTTTTTTACAGGTAAATAGGACTGTCACTGTAGGAGCAGATGGGCTCTTCGGTTTGTCTTAGAAAGAGGTCCCCAGGGCAGAGTGTTGAACCTCTGAAGCTTGGGGACACTGTCTTTGCCAATCTAAAAAAGCTTAAAAAACAACTGAGAAAATAAGACTTGTAAAATACAAATAATTTATTTTAAAAGCACCAGCAGTACAAATGAATAGTAGTGGCTCACCTTCCCTCTCCCTGCCTCTACTGACAGTCTCTTAAATAGGCTGAGCCAATCAGTTGCACCTGGGTTTCAATTACAAATTAATTAACAAATTAAATCAATTAACAATTAAATACAATCAATTAACCAACACCTGAACTGGTGAAGGGCCACTCCTTCACAGCCAACCAGACCAATGTTGACGAGTTTGCCGATGATCACAAGCCACCGTCAGGGTCATTTTGTTCTATTTTATAAATATCAATTATAACAGATATATAAGCACATGCGTTTCACAAATACAAAACTACACTACACACTAAATACAAACTTCTATTCGTGGATATTTGTTCAAATGATAAAACATACCACCTAGTAAATAAAGATCCACTTCAAGACAATTCAAAAATAAAAAATTCCAGTCACGTCGTTGAGCCTAAGAGTCTTTTCAGTAGTATCTATGGAGAAATGGACAGGTTCTAAAGGTACAATCCTGACTGAATACACCTTTGACAGTTTATTTTGGTAGCTGTTGTCTACTGTTGCTATTGCCTGTTTCACATTAGGGACAACGGGAAGTCCTAAATAAGCGCAACTGTTTGCTCTAACATAATTTTGACCCTATAACATGTACAAGAAAAGCAGAAGAGCTCGCAACTAAACACACATTTTCTCCACGTCTGTTAATCTCTTTGCACAGTGTTTTCCAGAATATCCTGCAGTGTTTCCGCTTTCTCTGCCTCGTTGTTCCTCTCCAGCACTTCTATAGACAGATAATTTCCTCATTACGTTTAATATTAAGGCATCCAATCCTCCTGTATCAGAGCCTGGACATTACTACAGCCAATCAGTAAACCCTGAGGTTATTCCAAAGTTTATAAATATGCTTCCAGAGTCATTCCTCTCCACAGAAGAAAAGGCTGATGAAAATGCTGATGAAGCTGCACTGGACCAATTGACTAACCAGCTAACCCTTACCCTCAGGAACACTCTTGATGTTGTTGCCCCCCTTAAAAGAAGAAACCCTAGTCGGAAAAAAGCACACTCCATGGTACAACGATACCACCCGGGCCTGAAGCAGTCTACTAGAAAATTAGAGCGAAAATGGCGGTCAACAAAGCTAGAAGTATTTCATCTTGCATGGAAAAACAGCTTTCTTCAGTATAAGCAAGCTCTTGCTTCTGCTAGATCTGCCTTTTTCTCAAAACTAATTGAACAAAACAGACATAACCCAAAATTTCTATTTAGTACTGTGGATAAATTAACTAAAAAACAATCATCAGAGTTTTCAACTTATCCCTCCAATCTTAGCAGCATTGACTTCATGAACTTTCTTGATCAGAAAATTGAGGCTATTAGAGACCTTTTTTAGAGTAAAAAATTAGTCTCAAGTGTAACTTAAGTGTAAGAATTGGTGACTTCTACTCCTACACTCACATTTAAGAATAAAAGTGATTTATCAAATTTCTCTTGACTTAAGAATACTCTTAACCTCTCAGGTATTTAAGAGACCTCTGGGGCTCTCTTAATTTGGCTAGGAGTAGGCAAGATGGCAGAGTGGCGAAGATGGAGACGCGCACGCACCTTCCAAGACAGAAAGAATGTTTTACAAATGTTTGATGATGCACAGTTAATCAAACATTATCGCTTAGATCATCAGGGAATCATCTTTGTCACCGATCTTGTGCGGGATGTAATATCACCATCAACTTTGAGAAGTAGCGCAATTACGGCAGAGATGCAGGTCATTTTAACGCTGTGCTTCCTAGCCACGGGGAAAATGCAGTTATGCAATGCTGATGATTTAGGACCATCACAATCCACCATCAGCAGGGTAGTGGCAAAATCTGTGTCAGCCCTTGCAGCACCTCACATAGTGAGGAGGTTTATAGAATTTCCAACCTCTCCTCGGTTAATCCGCCAGAAGCAAGCTGCATAGATGCGTCTAGCGGGCTTCCCGGGGGTGGTTGGAGTAATTGATGGCACCCACATTCGAATAATTGCTCCAAGCATAGATGAAGAGACTTTTGTAAACAGGAAGAGGTACCACAGCATCAACACCCAGGTAGTCTGATGACAGGTAATGCAAATCTTGTGGAGCTAGTTTGGACAGAACTCGAGAAGCGCCAAGTCACTGACAGGTCACATGACTGTTTTGTCTGCATTACAGCTTCTAAGCAGCAGGGGGAGCTGTACGTTGTGGTGTGGGGAGTAAGAGTGTGTGAAGAAGAGGGAGGTAGTGTGGTAGAATGTAAGAACACAACCTGGGGCTCTTTGTAATAACTTATTATTTAATCTATCCTTGCATCCTTTCCTCGCTTCTTCAGTAGAATGTAAGAACATGTGGAAGGCTGCTGGAAATAAACCACCTTGGATTTAAAGTATACTTTAATCCGAGCTATACCACAATGATGCTTACACCTTGGTGGGAGGGCTATTTAAATCACCAACCTTACCTGTATATGCCTTTGCTCATTCTGCCATGCTGCTGCTGCTGCTAATGTGCTATCCCTGCTACTGCTGCTAATGTGCTATCCTTGTGGCTGCTGCTAATGTGCTATCCCTGCTGCTGCTGCTAATGTGCTATCCCCACTGCTGCTGCTGCTAATGTGCTATCCCTGCTGCTGCTGCTGCAAATGTGCTATCCCTGCTGCTGCTGCTAATGTGCTATCCCTGCTGCTGCTGCTAATGTGCTATCCCCACTGCTGCTGCTGCTAATGTGCTATCCCTGCTGCTGCTAATGTGCTATCCTTGCTGCTGCTGCTAATGTGCTATCCCTGCTGCTGCTAATGTGCTATCCCTGCTGCTGCTGCTGCTGTGCTATCCCTGCTGCTGTTAATGTGCTATCCCTGCTGCTGCTAATGTGCTATCCTTGCTGCTGCTGCTAATGTTCTATCCCTCCTGCTGCTGCTGCTGCTGTCCATGCTTGGCTCACTCTGCTTACCTCTGTATTTGTTCCTTTCAGAAAGGTTTTAGCACTCCCACCACCACCCCAACATCCACCTGTGGGCTCTGCCTCTCACATGATCCCCGGGGTCACTCCCTGTTATCATTTTGTCTGGCTTCTGTAAATGGAGTGATAAGAGGCAGAGCCTGGAGTCGCACCAACATAAAATCTCAACACATATTTCTAAATTAAAATTGTGAGTTGTCAGAATGAAATGTATTGCCAATGCGTGAAAGATGCAACATTGGGTTGTACTGAAAGATTGTATAATTGATGGACAGCTAATACATTAATATTCATGATTATACACAAACAAAACAGGAATATTTCAATATTCAAGTGTGTTCCTCTGGCTACAAACAAATGTAATTACACTGTAGATCGAATATTGCTTTTTATTCTGTATTATATTTCAAACCTTTGAACTGCATAATGAGCACAGCTTCACCTCCATGATTAGTGCATCTTGAATTAAATGCTATGTCTTACAGCTGAACAGAACTACGCTATACACGTGCAACAACCAAAAACCCATACACATACATAATACAATGCAATAACGAGAACTAATCAGAGGCGAACACAGTGAGACAGGAAAACTCGGAGACGGTAGTGGGCGCCCTCTAGTGATCGCTTGAGGGCATCATGACAATAAGATTAATAATGTGCCTGTAATAATGCATGCATTTTTTCACAAAAGGAAAAATAATAAAACTGTTCCTACAGGAGAAATCAAACTGAACTATCTCATGAAGTTGTTATTTATAATAGCAATATTATTGTCCTTAATTACAAATGTATTTACAATGTGTAAAAGGTGCAAACAATTGGATTAAGCTGAAATGTTTTGGTGATCAAATAGCATTGACTTGAAAACATTTCAATAATTTGATGGACAGCTAATCCATTAATATCCATATAAAATACAGAAACAAAACAAGAATATTTCAATTAAGGTCATGTATTTAATGTCATTACAGCTATGTAGATCCAGTACTGCTTTTCATTCTATATGACATTTAAGACCTTTGATTTTATAAATAGTATAATGAGCTGAACTTCACCTCCACAATTCGTACATCTTACAGGTGACACTTACTTAAGATTGTATGAGAATGAAATAGTCCTAGGTCAAATGATTATTTTGAAACACTTAAGTAACATGCTTCACTGACAATTCTGAATAAGAGTTACACAATTCTACCATCATCTAAAAAGTTACTTTACTTTGAAATACTCCATTACATGACCAGTGCAGTCTGAGGAATAGTTTACTCCAGTGCATTGAGGATGTTGTTATCGTTTTGTGAGGACATTGTTATCGTTCTGTGAGGACATTGTTATTGTTTTGTGAGGACGTTGTTATTGTTTTGTGAGGACGTTGTTATCGTTCTGTGAGGACATTGTTATTGTTTTGTGAGGACGTTGTTATTGTTTTGTGAGGACGTTGTTATTGTTTTGTGAGGACGTTGTTATTGTTTTGTGAGGACGTTGTTATTGTTTTGTGAGGATGTTGTTTTTGTTTTGGGAGGACGTTGTTATTGTTTTGTGAGGATGTTGTTTTTGTTTTGGGAGGACGTAGTGCTGTCCTCCTCTGACTAAACTGGCCCTCCAGCCACAGTGGAGTAGATCACATGGTGTCTCTCGCCCTGAGTGTGCGGCCTCTCTCTCCAGTTCTGACGGCCCAGAGAGGCATAATGAATGTCGCCTGCTTCGATCGTGGGGTCTCCCTGAAACACAGAGGAACACTGAACAATTGCTCTGCCATCATAATTTCATATTCATATGACTCAATTTGCAGTTGCATGAAAATGAATCAAGACTGTGTGTATTGTCGATACAGATAATTCAACACTACAAATGATAGCCAATAATTACTCTTCACAAATGTACAAAGGTAAGAGATGCATTTAAAGTCTATGTGGTAACAAATACATTATTGGGCAACAGGTGAATTTTTGAAATTCCATTCACATTTCCAGAGGTTTTTCTTCTCAAAGTTATTTTTTTGCAGCGTAAACTTCCCAGCAGGTGAGCTGTACTCACCTGTGTTTTGTTCTGTGGTTCTTCAGTAGCCATGGTAACAGGATGTCTGGCTACTTGAGGGAAGAACACTGACTTTTTTTTTTAAAAAACTCTTTTTAAATGCTTGTACTTAATTTGTTTTATCATCCATTTATTAAATAGCTCAGATGAAACCCTGATGCACAACCAGTTAATTAAATATACATTCAAACATTTTAATATATTTTTTAATACAAGCAATTTGGCTTTAAAGGCTTGTATGTGTTTGGGTATAATCTCAGTGCCTGTCCTGCAATTAATAAGATTCTGTGTTTTTTTTTACTACTCTGATCTTTTATATGAATCTCCTTAAAAGGTGCTGTGTGTGAGCCAAACCTGAGTTACATTAAGATAACCAGACCTGTGTTACATTAGCATAGCCAGACCTGTGCTACATTAGCATAGCCAGGCCTGAGTTACATAAAGATAGCCAAATCTGTGTTATATTAGCATAGCCAGACCTGTGTTATATTAGCATAGCCAGGCCTGAGTTACATTAAGATAGCCAGACCTGTGTTACATTAGCATAGCCAAATCTGTGTTACATTAGCATAGCCAGGCCTGAGTTACATTAGCATAGCCAGACCTGTGTTACATTAGCATAGCCAGGCCTGAGTTACATTAGCATAGCCAGACCTGTGTTACATTAGCATAGCCAGGCCTGAGTTACATTAGCATAGCCAAATCTGTGTTACATTAGCATAGCCAGGCCTGAGTTACATTAGTATAGCCCAACCTGTGTTATATTAGCATAGCCAGACCAGCTTGTTAGTAAATACCATGTTTAATACAGAAAATACAGCATCATCGATGTAACAATATAAATAGCAAAAACCAACTGTAGACACATGCAATAAAATGGCCAGTTCATAAGATGCATAGGCATGCCTTTATCTAAAATAGTTTTGAAGTCACAATGATGCAGTTATAGTACCATGAAACATGACGGAGGCAGTGTATGAACGCCCTGAGATGTCTTAAAAGGGCAAACACGTTTTTCTTCTGATATTCACATATTCCTGAGTGCCAGAGAAGTTCAGTCTGACATGTACCATTTTCTCACGTTGCCAGAAAAGATAGGGGACACAAGGCGTATATGTGAAAAAGGCAAATACATTTGGATTCAATTGCCTTATGAATTAGTGTAGCACTCCCTATCGGTCGATTTGCACCATCTTTTGCATGCTACTACAGGGCTACCTGTTGACTGAGTGGAAACAAATCATGCCGAAGATAGTACTTTTTAGTGAGAAGCCACACCCATAAGGTATGTTTTGAGACAGGAACTCTGTAAGGTTCTGCTGCCCATTAAAATTTTAGATATACTTGGAATTTTCATATCACCATCACCTTGTGAACAAATTAATCTTGGAGGAGCGTAAAGAATAAGTAACTCGTTAAGATATTCTGCAGCCAACCATATAAAACTTTATACATTAAAAGAAAAATCGTGTGAAATTTTTTTGTATCATCTGAAGTTCCTTCCATGTTCACTTTCCTGACTCAGTGTATCAGGTCAACATTTTTTTCTTTTCTATTAGAAATAAGGCTCAACATTTATAACTATTGTGTATCTTAAATACACAAACTATGAGAATACACTGCAAGAAGTCACTTAGGTTCCCAGAGTCTCAATAGACACCGGTTTTCCACTGCCATGAAACTATGCTGACCTGTCTTTCGTTTTATAATGGCGGTGTTTATTGTGACAGGTGGTCTAAAATAGAACATGGGAACACAGGATACTTCGATGGATTAGCATTAAATTAGAGCATGAGCATTTGAATTAATCTCTTCATTGGTGAGAACATCTGGGCAAGATTCTAATTCACAAGAACACTAAATTAACTTGTAGTGAAAAGTAATAGCATGATTTGATAATGTCATTGTCCTTGTGAAGACAACAAGCAAGTTCACTATGATATTTGATATTTCAAGATCTGGTATAGCAGCAGTCAAAGTTTTGGTTTGGTTTTGGTTTGGTTTGGTTTGGTCTCACATCGAGGACCTGCTTTACAGTGCTGGTGTAAAAAGTGCAAAACAAAACAAACATTTCGGGAACGTTCCTGCTGCAGGCTGCAGTGTGGCCGTATTGGGTGCGGGTGGAATTTTCCGTAGTGCTGCTCGTGAGGGCCTCTCCTGGGTGCCGTACCACCGACCTCCAGCAGGTGGAGCCCTCCCCAAGGAGCTAACGCTGGGGAAAGGTGTCACCGGTGAAACACCTGCCTCCGATCTCTCGGCCTAATGCTCCTCCAGCAGCAGTAAACATAAATATTTAAGTATTATCTGTCTATTTCCATGAATTTACTGAATTTACTGAATCCCATTAAATTTAATCTGAAGGCAAAGCTAAAATAGAACTACAAGAACCATGAACTAAAGGAAACTGTCCTGTTGTACCATGTAAATCAGTCACAAAAAGCAGAAAATTGAGTTTTTTAAACATCAGGCACAGCTGGCATAATACTTATTCACTGTGCAGTGCACTCTGCCACGATGCAATTCCTTTGATGGCTCCTGCTTTTCTTTTGCTCTTTTTTTGCGGGTTCATGTTTTTCCTCTGGCTAGCTGTGACTCAAAATGAAAGTGAAAGTGTTTCTGACAGAATAAATATGATCATTCCCCTTCTGCCTCTTCTCCAATGGGAAAGAGGGGATGCAGGGGTTTTGTCATTTTTTTTCTCTTTAAAACGGTAGGCAATTGGTTACCAAAAAGCATCAGCATATCCGATTATGGCCAATTAGAACACATTTCTTTACCCGGGGGCAGAAGGACATCCCACCCTGCTCAGACTATATGAGTTAAGAGTCACAGCAAGACACACCTCCTGGGTCTGCAGACAATCCAGCAAACACAGGTGAGAGAGCAGCTTTGTGTGGTTTCTCTTCATTCTTGATGCATTCTGGAGTTTTAGGCTGTTTGGATCTTTGGATCTGTATTACCGATCGTTTGCTTCAAGATGTCAGTGAAGTTAACTTCAAAACAAGCTTATTTATACTCACTTAGGAGTTTGTCATTTGCGTACATTCGTAGCCGGATGGTATTTTGAAGGAGTTTATCTACTGAGGACTGAACCCGCGTTTAGTACACGGGTTTCAGAGAGACTACATTTGTACATCAGAACACTTCAGTGTTCTTTGTTTCTTCTCCTTGCTTCCTTAAGCAGGAGAGGCAGAGGGTGTATGTGGGGGACCTACAATATGAACAAAGGTTACTTTTTTTTTTTTGAGAGTTGAGGTATTTTTGTTTGTTTTCTTCTCATATGCCTATTTGAGTGCATGTCCTGGTATCTTTTAGAATCACCCCCCCCCCCCCCCCCTCCATTTTAATGATTGCCTGTGTGGCTCTGCTCAGTCTGTAACTGATAAAATCATTGTTTTGAAATGTGAAGGAAAATAAAAAGCAGTATTGTACCTAGATAGCTGTAATGATATTGGTTTGTATACGTAAATGAGGGCTTGAAATGTTTTGTTTGTGGATTAAACATAACAAATGTGTTATCTGTCCATGTCCATCATGTTATTGAAATCCATTGAAATTAAGCTTTAGGCAAATTTAAAATAGAACCAAACCACAAGTACCCTGGACTCATTACTTACAAGAAGATAAAAAGTGCAAGTTTTGTAACCCAGTTGCAGTTTCTTTAAATTTACATAAAGCTGGCGTTGTTGTTTGTGTTTCATTTTACCATCATGAGACAATGTCTGCCTCCCTTCCCTGGTCCCGTCGCACTGTCTCTAGGCTGCATTTGCACTGCTCGGTATTTTCCAGATCCTCCTCTGGGTCCTGCTTTTATTTTGCTCTCTTGTTTGTGTCCATGTTGTTTTTCTCCTTGCTGTGACTCAAAATAAAAGTGTAAGTGTTTTTGACAAAATATGATCATGCCCGTAAAGCCTCTTATCCAAAGAACATGTGAGGATGTGAGTGTTATTAATTTATTCTTTAAAACGATAGTCAATTGGTTAACAAACATAGGAGATTATGACCAATTAGAACACGTTTCTTAAGACCAGTGTAAAAATACATCCAATCGTGCTTAAACTATAAAGGTTAAGAGGCTCAGGAAGATACCCTTTTTGGGGCTGTAGATGATCTGAGAAACACAGAACATGGCTTTGTCTGATTTCTCTTCATTTATTTGCAATTCTTCTTCACCAGATGGTCTGCTTCACAATGTCAGTGAAGATAACATCAAACAATTTACCTTCGGTTTGTAATTTGCAACATTTGTAGCTGGGTGGTTTTTGTAGAAGTTTATCTCCCTAGGACTGAATCCACGTTTAGTACATAGGCTCCTGAGAGACTACATTTGTACATCAGAAAACTTCAGTGTTCTTTGTTTCCTCTCCTTGCTTCCTTATGCAGGAGAGGCAGAGGGTGTGTGTGTGAGGGACCTGCAACATGAGCAATGGAAGCTAACTTCTGATTTCAATGTGCATCAGTGGGGTTTAGCTTGTCAAACTAAATGACTGTTTTTTTTTTTTTGGTCTCTTTTTCAGGTGCAGGGACAGTTCCCCTCATGCACATGCATGCCAGTTTCCTGATTGAGTTTTCACGACTTTCCAAAAATTCTGTCATTGTTTTCTTTCTGTGATTCAAAGAGGACTGGTAACTGCAAACTCTGGGATGGCACAATCTCACACAAGGTAATATCTGACTGCAGTTTCTACAGTACACATACTGTAGAGGTGGTAAACGTAATATTGTTGTACAGTAGCTTTTAGATATTCAAAAGTTGATAGGTTCCTTTTAGGTGATGTTTATTGACCGGTAGCAAACTCTACAGATTGTCCAATGAGAACAGAGTATACACAATAGAATAATACAAAACCTCCGAACAGGAGGTTTATGATATTCACACCAACATCAATTATATGCACCATTCGAATGGACTTTATTCTTTAATTCAGTCTTCTGTAGAGCTTAAGCCTACATTGCATTTTTGAGTTTGTTGGTGTGTGTGTGTGTGTGTGTGTGTGTGTGTGTGTGTTTGTGTGAGTGGTTCTTCAAAACGGTGAAAAAAAAACACAGGAAAATATATTTCTATTAAATCAGTCAGGCTAAAATGAGGGAGCTAAATTAATCACGTGTCTGAAGTAATTACCATTGATAAACTGCAATACCTCAAGTAACCACTGAGGTTTATGAGCTTCACTGAGGCTGGTAATTCCTGGTCCCATGGTATCGATCTACAACATAATCAATTTTGCAGATTTGAGAAAGGTGAATCCGCCCGATCACAGCCTCAAACGAAAAAATAGGCAATTTTTTTTTACATAATACAAAAAAAAAAAAAAGAATTATGGGGCAGCTGCTGCCATAGTTGTTTCTTCAGAAAGACTTCCTTAAATCACAGCATATGATTGGTTGCCCATATGATGGACTTTCAGCCACAATGTATTATGGGTCTCTTGAATATTGAGTAAGAGAGATTGCATACTCCAAAATGCTTGCTAATCCACATCTAATACATCTAATACTTGCTAATACATCTGGCACTTTTCATCTACTCAAATGGAACATGATATGCAGTAAGAACACGCTATATACTTATTTTAGTAACCAGTAAGTATGCTAAGTACAGGTAGCTTGGAATTTGTAACGCAGCCGTAGTACACATCCAGGAACTTTTTACCTACACAAAACAGATGTACTATGCAGTGTGAGTTAGTCAGTATGCAGTGCACTAAATTCTAATTTTAGGTCACAGTTAGGATGATAAGTACGGATAGTATGCGGTTTCGAACACAGCCTAAGGTGTGCTTTGGGGTCTTTACAAGGTTCTGAATTCACCCGTATCCTTTCATAGGTGCCTAGATATGTACTCAACATAAAGCCCACTGGACATTTTTGTACAGTTGATATTTTGGAGTATTGCAGATTTGTTGCACAGATTGCATTTTTGTCTCTGGTCTGAATTATTTGTTTGTGGGAATGTTGGCGCAAATCTATGGCAAAGAGTGTTTTAATTATGTGCATCAAATGATATACTAATTGTACTCTGTGTAAACTGAATAACTGCCCATAATCTGACCATCTATTCATGAATCATGAGGACTATTGACTAAGGCTGACAAATTTTAAAAATAATTTTCTCTTCAACTATAATATTATACTGTATCTGTCTCAATGTCCTGGAGGCGTGTGCGTGCGCGCGTGTATGTGTGTGCGTGTGCGTGTGTGCGCGTATGTGTGTAGTAATTGTTATAAAGAACAAAATAAAAACAAGTTGTTTTATTTCTCTTAATCTTTTAGATGTAACTTCTTCTCTTGTTGTAGAATAACTAAGTGGTCAGATGTAATTAAGAACAGTGTACAGATTGCAACAGAACCCAAACAAACATACCTGCTGATCACAGCCAAGATAGCACTGAATAAAGATGGAACAGGCAGGAGATACACGTTTGGAAGAAAGGACCCCAACAAAAGGAACAGGACAATCATGATGGTGGGAGAAACAGGAACAGGGAAGTCTGCGCTCATCAATATGATGGTCAACTACATGCTGGGTGTAAAGTGGGAAGACAAGATCAGGTTTGAAATCATTCCAGATGAAAGCAAAAGACCTCAAACTGAATCTCAAGCCACTGTGATTACTGCCTATGAGATTTTTGGGCTGGAGGAACTGTCTGTTCCTTTTTCCCTCACAGTCATTGATACGCCAGGATATGGAGACACAAGAGGTCTGGATAAATATAAAAACATTGCTCAGAATCTGTACACATTCTTGGAATCTTTAAGTGATGTTCAACAAATAGATGCAGTTTGCCTTCTGGTGAAGGCATCTCAATCTCGCCTAAGTCCCAGCCAGAAATACATCTTTGATGCCATTCTGTCTGACTTTGGGAAGAACATGGAGAAAAACTTCATGATTCTCATCACCTTCTCAGACTGGATGCCACCTCCAGCTCTTAAGCTAGTTTCTGAGTCTGGTGCACCTTTCCTCAAAGATGAAAATAATGAACCTGTTCACTTCCTGTTCAACAACCTTGCTCCTCAGAAGTTTGCTAAGAAATATGAAGAGACATATAAAACAGCCTGGGATAATGGAACCGAGAGCTTCAGAGAGTTTTTCGAGACTTTGGATAAAATGGAACCGCAAAGCTTGGGGGAGATTAAAAATGTCTTGAAGCAACATCAGTGCTTGGAAGATTTTTGCTCAGGATTGGAGAGTCAGATCAGGGATGTGGGGGAGAAGCACAAGGCACTTGAGGACGTTCAGAAAACTCTGAAAGAGTACAGACAGGACTTGGAGAAAAATAACTTTGAGTATAAATACAATGAAGTTGTCAAAAAGAAGGTCAAAACTACATCTAAGTGGTCAGATGTAATTAAGAACAGCAAACAGATTGCAACAGAACCCATAAGAACATACCTGCTGAACACAGTCAAGATAGCACTGAATGAAGATAGAACGACCTGGAGATACACGTTTGGAAGAAAGGACCCCAACAAAAGGAACAGGACAATCATGATGGTGGGAGAAACAGGAACAGGGAAGTCTGCGCTCATCAATATGATGGTCAACTACATGCTGGGTGTAGAGTGGGAAGACAAGATCAGGTTTGAAATTATTCCAGATGAAAGCAAAAGACCTCAAACTGAATCTCAAGCCACTGTGATTACTGCCTATGAGATTTTTGGGCTGGAGGAACTGTCTGTTCCTTTTTACCTCACAGTCATTGATACGCCAGGATATGGAGACACAAGAGGTCTGGATAAAGATAAACAAATAGCTCAGAATCTGTACACATTTTTGGAATCTTTAAGTGATGTTCAACAAATAGATGCAGTTTGCCTCGTGGTGAAGGCATCTCAATGTCACCTAAGTCCCAGCCAGAAATACATCTTTGATGCCATTTTGTCTGTCTTCGGGAAGAACATGGAGAAAAACTTCATGATTCTCATCACCTTCTCAGACTGGATGCCACCTCCAGCTCTTAAGCTAGTTTCTGAGTCTGGTGTACCTTTCCTCAAAGATGAAAATAATGACCCTGTTCACTTCCTGTTCAACAACCTTCCTCCTCAGAAATTTGCTAAGAAATACGAAGAAACATATAAAACAGCCTGGGATAATGGAGCAGAGAGCTTCAGAGAGTTTTCTCAGGCTTTAGATAAATTGGAACCGCAAAGCTTGAAGATGATCGAAAACGTCTTGAGGAAACGTTGGCGCCTGGAAGAGGATATCCGGAACTTGGAGAGTCAGATTAAAGAGGAGAAGGAGAAGCACAAGGCACTTGAGGAGCTGCAGAAAAGACTGGAAAAGCACAAAGAGGACATGAGGACAAGAAACACCGATCAGAATACAGGCGCAGCTGAGCAACGTGCAAATTCCAGCACTGAGTCTGAGGCAAACCGCCACTCTCCCTGGTATTCCTGGATATTCCCATTCCAGTATTTAATAGATTTATTGGAAAGATTTATCAGCAGTCAATATGTAGTCGCTCTCAAACCCAGCCGCTCCGAGGACCACCAAGAAAAAGAAGACGAGCCACAGTCCGAAGAAAGAATAAGAGCATGTGAGGACCAGAAAAAACATGCCGAGTACAAACTAGCCACAGACATATCCAGACTTGAAAAAGAGCTGAAGGACATGAAGGCTGAGAAGGCCAAACTGATGGAGAGGTGTTACCGGTCCGTTCTCGAGCTCGAACAGCTTGCTCTGAAGTTTGATTCAGGTTCTACTCCTCAGAGCGTTCTCAGGCTGATTGAAATGCTGAGGGAGAACAAAGACACGGAGAAGGCGGAAATGCTGCAGATGATGCTGAAGAAGCCTGTGTGAGGAGATTAACACACACGGAGAGCACGTGTGTTTAGTGAAGCCTCTGTAGTACTGTGCGTTAAGTTTTCTGCAGACAGTAGTACCTGACACATCCACGCCTGCCTCCTGGGCGTTTCTGATCTGTCAGAAAAGTGTTTCTTTATTAGGGTGAGAATTTAACAGTGTAACAAAGCAGTTGAAGACACCTGACTAATGATGAAACCATTTGTTCCGAACATTATGGTTCCTTGAAATAGGGGGCATGTTTGGGGGGGGGGGGGGGGGGGGGGGTAATTTATAAAAAGTAATGTTATTTCTGCATGGTGATACCAACATGTACTAAAATACCCTTTAATAAAAGTTGAACTATGCTTTAACCGCATTTGCTTTGTTTGAGTGTAAATATAAAATTGTGGAGTACAAAGCCAAATCAAGAAATTGTCTTTGTCCCAAACATTATGGAGCTCACTGTATATATGCTTTAGCTATTGACACAGACTATTATTTGCTCAATGAAAATAGTTAAGAATACAAGCAATCATTTACTTAAATGCCTTTGTTTCTCAGCTATTTACTGTTTTCTAAGTGTTGTGTATTGCTGAACTTGTGCGATATGTGAATACCTTTCTATCTGGATAACATTTGACAACCCAACTAATGGACAATGTTTAAACAACTTGCATGTCCATGTGAAATAAGTTAGCCAATGAGGAGTATCAAAGTGAATCTAATTGTAAAATGTAGAAGTGGAAACAAGGGTTTTGGGTTCCATCTTGGTCACCCTCCTTTGGTATAATCTCACTGATTCCATCCTTTATGAAGCTCTTCCCATCTTCACTGTAGATGTAACATCCCTCTCGTTCTGACTGATGTTCCAGTTAGATCAGGGCTCCTACAGGAAGCACTGAACTTCACTATCTGCTGAAACAGCAAAATTCACTGTGGTGTGATGTTTTGCGTCCTGTGAAACCTGCACGTTTGTGGAGGCCGATGTATTAAAAGTTTAATGTTTTATGAATTAGGGCAAGGCTTGAATTAAAATAATGAAGTTTCTGTTGTCCTGTAGCCAACTTTACAGCCACTAGCTATATGCTGGCATCTAAAAGCTTGTGTTTTTACCACTGGCAAATTATAAAACTATAATATAAATGTAATAAATTCACATTCAACACAGCATGGATCTTTGTTCTTTTTCCATTTATATTTTCAAGGGGACAACTTTACATCAACAAAAACTCACGCATCCTGAAAGCACACTCCTCCTGCACAGTCCTTATAAAATGAAGAAAAAACACTAAATATATAATATAAATATATTAAACATGTAGAGAAATACATGGAAATATTGATGTTGTTACTATTTACCAGTAATATGTAGTTGCGTTCTGATATTCTTGTTATCCTTTTGAGAGTGGATTGTGGCAGTAGAGAGAAATACTGTTACTTTATTAAACATTGAGCACCAAGAGTGTCCTGCCCCTGTCACAAAAATACTAGCCAACTTTTGTTATTATTTCCCAGTAATATAAACGTGTTCTATGGTTTCATGTTATCAGTTATCCTTTTAGTTCTCCCTTTGTGCTTGGCCCCCCAAATTGCTGCTTGCAGCTATATTTAGGGGGCCAAGCACCAAGGGTTGGCAGGCATGTACGGTACAGCTGCCAATGTATTATGCATGACATGCATGCAACTAGAACTCTACACCTGCAAAACTGCAACATTGAAAAGATTATTACAGCCATGCCATTTGACGTACATCCACCAAACCACCTCATTTTGAACCAATAATATCTAATGTCTGCCACATTGATTTTCTGCTATTTAGACTTCTTAAAAAAACAAACTGATACTCGACAGCGGGGCACCCCTGGGAGGGGGCAGTCCCACGGAACACCGTTGGTTGTTGTATGGAGAGAGAGAGAGGGCACCCACACAAACACAAAATAAAATAAACGGACACCTTCACCCTTCCCCCTCGCGAGTCCCAGGCAAAAACAATAAACTAAAACAACAAGCTAAAATAACGAAGACAAAATAAAGTAAAACAGAGCGACCACTTTCCCATGCGCCGCCCGTATCTGGCCCACCTTCCCAGCCGGCTCCAGCTACTCTAACACCCCAGTAGAGGATTACTTGCTTTTTCTTTTCTCCTCGAATAAAACGAAATGAAAATCAAAGCTTTGCTCTCGGTGTGAGCTCCCAGCACACATTTAAGCACCTGGGCTGAGCTTAAAATAAGACTTAAGACTTAAAATAATGTTTTGCTTAGATTTTTTATTTTTTTTTTACAGGTAAATAGGACTGTCACTGTAGGAGCAGATGGGCAGAGTGTTGAACCTCCGAAGCTTGGGGACACTGTCTTTGCCAATCTAAAAAAGCTTAAAAACAACTGAGAAAATAAGACTTGAAAAATACTAATAATTTATTTTAAAAGCACCAGCAGTACAAATGATAGTAGTGGCTCACCTTCCCTCTCCCTGCCTCTACTGACAGTCTCTTAAATAGGCTGAGCCAATCAGTTGCACCTGGGTTTCAATTACAAATTAATTAAGATAAATTTTCAAACAATATATGTCTTGAATTTTTCACTCAATTCTAAAGAAACCTTTCTTTCTGTGAAGCCATTTATAAGCTTGGTGATATCCGCATAAACTGCAATACTTTGAAGCTTTTTGGCATTATAAAATATATTCGCAACGTTGCTTCTTTAATGTCATGTTATAGCGAATAATGTAACATTTAATATATTGATTTCTTTCCTTCATTCTTTGTTCTAATTCATAAAAAATGTGCTTGTATGCTGCTGGATCGACAGTTCTGGCTTGGAAATCATAATAAATCGCGGTGTCCTTAGTTATATATTTAGTTTTTTTTCTCCATTTTATAAGGACTGTGCAGGAGGAGTGTGGTTACAGGATGTGTGAGTTTTGTTGATTAACAGTTTTCCCCTTGCAAATATCGACAAAAAAAGAAGAAAAAAACGAAGATCAGCATGGTGCTGATTAGTTCAAATAACAGCAATTTATTATTTTTGGGGAAGCAGGTTGGATATTTAAGACACAAGGTTAGTATGGCATGACCATGAATGTGGGAGACAATGAAACAATGAAATGGCTTCAGGATAAAGAACACATCAGTACAATCAAATAAAGCAAACGCACACAAATCTTATCTGAACCTCTTATGTCATGCAAAGATCTTCACAACCTAATGGGCTTCATGGAACACAAAACATTACCCCACAGTGAATTTAGTAGTTACAGCAGATGGTGAAGTTCAGTGATTCTTGTAGGAGCCCCAAACTAACTGGAACATCAGTCAGAATCAGAACACATCACATTCAATTGCAGATGTTATCCCATGAATTCAAGCATGGTCCTTTTGTGCTGTTGTTATTTGTGGTGCAGATAAATAGAAAGGTATGCACATGTTAAACAAGTTCTGCAATACATATAACTTCATATGTATACATATACATATAACATATAACTAGACAATCCATATAAAACAGATTCAAACAGTAAACAGCAGGGGGAAAAAAGTAAATGGTCATATTCATAACTTTATTCATTGAACAAATAATGGTCTTTGTCACTAGCTAAAGATGATTTCCCCCTCCCACCAGAGCAGTTAAAGTCTAAAGGCTTGTTTTTACCTATACACAGATACTCTGAATAATCTGGGCCTGTGCAATTCTGTTTTATAATGTGTGCAGAATGCCATTTGTCTTATACCATCCAGTTTTCTGAGGTTCACGAGGTTTCCATGGATTCAGTATGTCAGATCTTCAGTCCCAAGTTTAAAATGAGAGAAATTCAGTCAACCAACAAACTGCTTGTTATGGAAGCAGTAATTTAATTTTAACTGCCGACTCTCTCTGATTTTTTAAAAATTCATCCTGTCTGATCTGCACTCATAGTTTTGATCTGAACCGACCTTAAAGCAGTAAATAGGAGAACTGGATTTCAAACACAGTTTAAAAAAAGTTACCTGCAATGAAGGCTGACAGTACTCAAAATACTGGAACAGTAAAGTACTTCCCGGACGTTCTCACTCCCAACTACAGTTCTCACTAGATTCTTACTTGACATTACATGCATTTCACAAATACAAAACTACATTACACACTAAATCAACTTCTAAAAAAGCTATTCATGGATGCAATTTTAAAAAATAATAAGATACACCTCAAAACCAATCCAATATAAAAAACTAAAACAAGTTGTAGTGTTTTACCACTCAAGCATACTGTCATATTTTCCTTCTTGTCAAACACTTGCTTTCTGGATTTAATTGTGATTACTTCTCCGAACACCTCATATATTGTTCTGCTGAGCCTGGGAGTGTCTCTTCAGCAGTTTCTATGGAGACAATAGGTTCCACCACTAGAGGTAGACATAAGTAAAGTTATAATCCTGACTGAATATACCTTTGTTTACTTTGTTTGCTCAACCATATAATTCTGACCATACAACTCTGAAAGGCAGAAGTGCATGCAATTTAGCACACATCTTCCCCGTATCTGTTAATCTCTTCACATTCCAGCATCTTCTGCAGTTTTTCCGCCTTATCCATGTCTTTGTTCTCCTTCAGCATTTCAATCAGGCTGAGAATACTCTGATGAGTAGAATCTGAATTAAACTTCAGAGCAAGCTGTCTAAGCTGGAGAATGGACTGGAAAGACCTCTTGATCAGTTTGCTCTTTTCAGCCTCAGCGTTCTTCATTTCTTGCTGAAGTTTGGACATCACTTCCATCGCTGAGAGTATTTTGCCTTCATTATCTTTTTTCAGGCCCTCAAAAGTTCCAGTTTTTTCTTCTGTTACTGCCTTATATATTTCATTGCCTTTTTTGTGGTCTGTGTAGCTGCATTTTCTGGGACAGATGGTACATTTGTTGTTCTCCATCACAGAACACCACTGTAGGTTAGTTACCCACCAGCACCCTGGATAGTGGCAGTTTACCTCACACACGGTGCAGCAAGTTGCTTTGCTCTTAACTTTGACCTTCTTCATGACGACTACATTGTATTTATATGTAAAGTTGTTATTTTTCCTCATGTCCTCTTTGTGCTCTTCCAGAGTTTTCTGTTGGTCCTCAAGTGCCTTCTGCTTCATGTGCCCCACCTTGATCTGCTCATCCAAGCTCTGAATACAAGCTTCCAGTCTCTGGCGTTCTCTCAAGACATTTTCAGTCATCCTCAAGCTTTGAGTTTCCATTCTATCCAAAGTCTGGAAGAACTCCCACATGCTCTCTGCTCCATTATCCCAGGCTGTTTTATAAACTCCTTCATATTTCTTAGCAGGTTTCTGAAAAGGAGTGTTGTTGAACAGGAAGTGAACAGGTTCACCATCTTTGTCTTTGCGGAAAGGTACGCCAGACTTAATAACTGCATTAAGAGCTGGAGGTGGAGTCCAGTCTGAGAAGGTGATGAGAGTCAGGAGGTTTTTCTCCATGTTCTTCCCAAAGATGGACAGGATGGCATTAAAGATGTACTTCTGGCTGGGACTGAGGTGATTTTCAGATGCCTTTACCACAAGGCAAGCTGCATCTATTTGTTGAACACCACTTAAAGATTTCAATAATGTGTACAGATTCTGAGCAATCTTTTTATCTTTATCCAGACCTCTTGTGTCTCCATATCCTGGTGTATCAATGACTGTGAGGGAAAAAGGAACAGACAGTCCCTCCAGCCCATAAATCTCATAGACAGTAATCGCAGTGGTCTGAGATTCAGTTTGGTCACTTTCATCTTCTTCAACCGGAATGATTTCAAACCTGATCTCGTCTTCCCACTTTACCCCCAGCATGTAGTTGACCAACATATTGATGAGTAAAGACTTCCCTGTTCCTGTTTCTCCTACCATCAGGATTGTCTTGTTCCTTTTATGGGGGTCCTTTTGTCCAAATGTGCATCTCCTGACCGTTTCATCTTCATTCAGATCTTCCTGGACTGTGTTCAGCAGGTATATTTGTATGGGGTCTGTTACAGTCAGTTTGCTGTTCTTAATTACATTTGACCACTTTGACGTAGCTTCTTGTCTTGTCCTAGAGTAACTAAAATAATAAGAGAAAAGAGCAACTTATGTGCTTTCATTTTGGTATTTATTGTAATTTCTACACACACACACACGCACACACAAACACTTTGTCCAGGATGTTGAGATAGACACTGTAGCATCTTAGAATTGAAGAAATTATTATTATAAAAACATTTTCAGCCTTAGTGAATATTCTTCATGAATCCAGTTTAAAAAGTACAGACAGAAATTCAGAGTACAATAAATAATTTATGACACATAATTAAAATACTACTTCCCCATAGATCTGTGCCATCACACACCCTCAAACAAATTATTTAGACCAGAGACAAAAATATAATCAGCAAAAAATCTGCCAGCTGCAATACTCCATCTATCCATTATCTATACCCACTTATCCTGGGCAGGGTCAGTGAGAGTGATAGGCTCCATGTGTGAGAGAGTGGGGAATTTCGGAGACCAAACGCAACTGAGCAGGGATTCTTTAAGATATCCACCTGGGCGGAATAACCACTAAATCTTGTGAGAGACAAAGGGACAGGGGAAAAATAAACAAAAAGAAAAACAATACTCCTAGGGGAGACTATCCCAAAGAAAAAGCTTTAGTGACCCAAGTACAGGGTGAAGAAACTAAGGCTTATGGAGTATTGTGAAATAACAACCAAAACAAGTCTGAAAAAATTGGTTAACATGAGAACTTTTAGTAAACAGCCCTCGCACAGCGGACTGCCAAAAGAACCACTAGAGAGTTGTAGAAAAGAAAAAGGTAGTAGTGCTTTGTAGCCTATTGGAGCCTACAATCCAATAACCTCTAAGTTCAGTTCCGCAGTAACTCTTCGGGTAAAACAAAGGACGCAGAAGAAGAACTGATCTAGTACTGAACAATACACTATACCTCTTACCAAACAGACAAAGTTACCGGCTTTCGTGTAATGCAAGTGACACTAAAGCAAAGCTATTCGGTTTGCTAGGAGTTTACATAGACGCCACCAGGTGCAAATCGTAAAAAGATATTTGCAGGGGTATAATACAATCAAGGAAATGAAGACACCTAAAAGGCCGCAATAACTGAAGAAAAGGCGCAGGGAAAACCTAATGGCCGTAGTAAACGAAAGAATGACACAGGCTGGAAAAGAAATGGTGTAAACACCCCAAAACCATGACACTGAAGAAAACTGAAGAAAAGGCGCAGGCCGCCAATCTATCGCAGGGCTCACACACTCACCCTTCACTTACACACTCATACCTTTGGCCAATTTAGAGTCTCCAATTAGCCTACCCACATGTCTTTGGACTGTGGGAGGAAACCGGAGTACCTGGAGGAAAACCACGCGGACACGGGGAGAACATGCAAACTCCACACAGAAGGCCCAGTCCGGATTCGAACCCAGGACCTTTTTGCCATGAGGCGACAGTGCAAAATACCAATATTACAGTGACCAACTGCTGCATGCAAACCATTTGTTCCCAGTGTAAGCTGCAGTTAGCTCTTCTTACCTTGTGTCACATTGTGCCATTGTTGAGTTCTCAGGTACCAGTTCTCTTGTAAGCAAAGAAAAAAAAAACAATCATCGAATCTTTGCCAACCAGGAAACACGCTTGCACGTGCACAAGAGGGACTGTCTCTGCACCTGAAAAAGAGAAATATTCATTTATTTTGACAGAAAATTGAAGTGTTCTTGTAAAAATGTAGTCTCTTGGAAACCTGTGTACTGCATGTAGGTTCAGTCCTAAGGAGATAAACTTCTTCAAAAACCACCCAGCTACAAATGTATGCAAATTACAAACTGAAGGTAAATTTGCTTGTCTTGATGTTATCCTCCCTGACATTGTGAAGCAGACAATCTGGTGAAGAAGAATTGCAAATAAATGAAGAGAAATCAGACAAAGCCATGTTCTCACCTGTGTTTCTCAGATCATCTACAGCCCCAAAAAGGGCATCTTCCTGAGCCTCTTAACATTTATAGACTAAGCACGATTGGATGTATTTTTATACTGGTCTTAAGAAACGTGTTCTAATTGGTCATAATCTCCTGTTTGTTAACCAATTGACTATCATTTTAAAGAATAAATTAATAACACTCACATCCTCACATATTCTTTGATAAGAGGCTCTAGGGGGATGATCATATTTTGTCAAAAACACTTCCACTTATATTTTGAGTCACAGCTAGGAGAAAAACAACATGGACACAAACAGGAGAGCAGAGAGTACAGTGCAAATGCAGCCTAGAGACAGTGCGACAGGACCAAGGAAAGGAGGCAGACATTGTCTCATGATGGTATGATGAAACAAAACCCACAATGCCAGGCGAGGTGAATTTAAACAAAACTTGCACTTTTTATCTTCTTGTAAGTAATGAGTCCAGGGTACTTGTAGTTCTATTTTAACTTTGCCTAAAGCTTAATTGCAATGGATTTCAATAACATGATGGACATGGACAGATAACACATTTGTTATGTTTAATCCACGAACAAAACATTTCGAACCCTCATTTAAATACTCGGGGTACAAACCAATATCATTACAGCTATATAGGTACAATACTGCTTTTTATTTTCCTTCACATTTTAAAACAATAATTTAATCAGTTATAGACTGAGCAGAGCCACACAGGCAATCATTAAGATGGAGTGGGGGGGAAGGGGGGATTCTAAAAGACAGCAGGACTTGCACTTATATAGGTATATGAGAAGAAAACAAACAACAACAAAAAATACCTCAACTCTCAAAAAAAAGAGTAACCTTTGTTCATATTGCAGGTCCCCCACACACACCCTCTGCCTCTCCTGCGTAAGAAAGTGAGGAAACAAAGAACACTGAAGTGTTCTGATGTACAGTACAAATGTAGTCTCTTGGAAACCCGTGTAAACGCGGGTTCAGTCCTCAGGAGATAAACTTCTTCAAATACCACCCGGCTACGAATGTATGCAAATTACAAACTCACAACTAAGTATAAATAAGCTTGTTTTGAAGTTAACTTCACTGACATTGTGAAGCAAACGATCGGTACTACAGATCCAAAGATCCAAACAGCCTAAAACTCCAGAATGCATCAAGAATGAAGAGAAACCACACAAAGCCGCTCTCTCACCTGTGTTTGCCGGATCGTCTGCAGACCCAGGAGGAGTGTCTTCCTGAGCCTCTTAACTCATATAGTTTGAGCAGGGTGGGATGTCCTTCTGCTCCCGGGTAAAGAAATGTGTTCTAATTGGCCATAATCACACATGCTGATGCCTTTTGGTAACCAATTGCCTACCGTTTTAAAGAGAAAAAAAATGACAAAACCCCTGCATCCCCTCTTTCCCATTGGAGAAGAGGCAGAAGGGAAATGATCATATTTATTCTGTCAGAAACACTTTCACTTTCATTTTGAGTCACAGCTAGCCAGAGCAAAAACCATGAACCAACAAAAAAAGAGCAAAAGAAAAGCAGGAGCCATCAAAAGAATTGCATCGTGGCAGAGTGCACTGCACAGCGAATAAGTATTATGCCAGCTGTGCCTGATGTTTAAAAAAACTCAGTTTTCTGCTTTTTGTAACTGATTTACATGGTACAACAGGCCAGTGTCCTTTAGTCCAGGGTTCTTGTAGTTCTATTTTAGCTTTGCCTTCAGATGAAATTCAATGGGATTCAGTACATTGATGGAAATAGACAGATAGTACTTACATATTTATGTTTACTGCACAAACAAAAAACCTTAGGCCATATGGTCCTCTTGATACAAACCAATATCATTACAGCTATGTAGTTTCAATACTTTTTTGTAATATGCATCTATCTATATCAGCCGATAAACTAACAATTTGCTCAATCAGCTGTCGGCCAATCGTTTTAAAAACAACCGATGGTCAACTCCAATGTCCTGTCAATCAAAAGGGAAAAGTCTATTGCTTATTTGTGATCCAAGAACTGGTTCTCATTCGCCTGTCAGATATAAAATAATTGTGCTTTGCTTTTCACATTCAGTATTTCCCCTATAATTGCTGCCAGGCCAACGAACTCATTTTTTGAAATGCCAAAAAATGACATTTAGAAATAAAGAATCATTTGTGCTTTGGAGTGTCTGCAGGGCGCAGTTCCAAAACATAAGCCAGCCTCCATGCTGTTATTCTCTAGAGCATCTCAAAGTGAAAGTAATTTTATGATATTTAACCTAGCATTTTCTTGTGGAACCGCAACGCCACCATATGTCTCTGATTTGCGCTGCCAATCCAAGATAATATTATTGCATCAACTCTATTTAAAATTAAAGCCGCAAGTGGCGTTGGGAGGGGTACAAGCATTGGCACAAGTGCGCCCCCTATGTAGTGATTTTTAAATGGTTTTGTCCTCATGATCATATACCTTCACCCAACATATCTACTGCATCGCCATGAACGTCTCCTAGCCGCTAGGCGTAAACGGCCTTTACTATTTCGTAACACTAAAGGCTGTTTTATACTTCTGCATAGTACATGTAAAAAGTGGTCTATGTAGGGGTTGTGTGCAATGTGCAGCATGTGCGGTTGCAGACCACGGCCGTGCTGAAGACGCATACCTCCTCAAGAAATTAAAAGCGCATAGTTAGTAACCAGTGCCCGCATACGCTGTAAAGCAGATGATTGGTTGACTGCTGACATGAGGTCACTGGCATACAGCTCTGGCTAACAGGTTATAACAGTTGATTCATAAAACCGATAGGCAACGTTAAATATGCGACTAAAAGCACTTTTGTCAGGTGAATGTCTTCGTTGCAACAAGTTACATCTAACTGAGCATTTTTGTGGTCATTGGTGCAGTATTTAGTAGGTCTGGAAATATGAATGAAGGTGTTGTCTTTTGAACTATAACGGTCAGTAACAAAATATAATCACATGGCCTGCGCAACCTGTGCAATATGCCGCACATGTATAAATGATCTGGCCCCCCGCGAGTGCCGCACACAACGGAAACTATGCAGACTACACAAAAGTATAAAACAGCATTTAGATAGTCGGGCGTGTATGTAGAGCTGCGGCGCTTCCGCGCCACAGCTAAAATAGGCGTCAGACACATATTCCAATCCATTGCTCATCTTAGCAGAGAATGCACATTTCAGAGTGCCTCAGACAGATAGAATAATAACACATAAATACACATTTCAAATAATAAATACGACATTGAGAAAAAATGAAACAAAAGACGAAATATCAACTTGGGACCTGCGTGCTGCGGGCAGAGTAACCTACCGTATTATTTATTTAGACATTGGCAGATAAGAAAATTTTTTGATTACGCTGACCTATGAAACGCTATTCAAAAAGCAAAATCAGACATGTTATACATTGTTAGAAAGCTTATGTTCTCACCTACTGAATAAATTAATTGTCAAGCAAGCCAAATTGGTCTAAAAAGGGCGACAACGCCGTAAACAACAGGTGTGGAATTACACAGCTATTTTTGAAGGTAGCCCACCCATAGGCATCACAAAATATATTTCACAAACGGATTGTCCAAGACAATATATGACCACTCAGTCTCAAAAGGGACATCTCTACGCGTAAAACCAATGGTAAGATTGTATATTTATTCAGTGTTTAGTCCCAGATATTGACTGTAGAATGACATTATTTTTAAAAAACCTTGTCTTGTTTATTTCGTTATTCAGTGAGCAGCGTTTTCAATTTGCTGTATAGGCATATTTTAGGGCTAATGTCGGGTTTATCTTGTTGCTACGGAATACGATTTCTCTCAGCATAATGACGGATTCAAAGACTAAACGAACTCGCTCAATGTTGTCTTCAAATGGATCCATGCCAAAGAAAAGTAATGATTAATCCTCTCAAAAAGCTTTTACTAACAAACTTTTAGTAGCAAAAAACAAAATATTAACTTGCCACCCCTGCTACCTGTGCTCAGAGTACCGTATTATTAATTTAGACATTGGCAGAGTACAGCATAAATTGCGTCTTTTGTTTATATTCAATATTAGTAATTGCAGCGAGAAACTGCAGCTGTAGACACAAGATAGTGTGTTCAATCGGCTAACTTCCTGTGGTTAGCAAGCTACCTATTTAGCTTTCTGGTGAACCAGAGCTAACGTTATACTTACCTTCATAACCGAATATAAACTTCTCAAAAAATAATTTATAGCCCTTGTCTAGTTTAGACCGCTTAACGTTCACTGGCAATGCTTTGACAATGCGGATAACATTGGACATAGTGGCAGAGCTATTAGGGACTGTGAGAACACATCGCTGTTTAGGCTCAATTTTTCGCTGTCAGAAATGGACTTGCGTCCGTAGCAACGGTAACCGGAAACAAAGTATCCCTACATCTGGTTTTGGTCGCCATCTTGTGAAATAGGCCTATGGCAGGCGCGGCCATGTCGTCGATTTGGAACCAAAACCAAGTTAGGCGGTTCTATGATTTTTAAATTGAGATTGACAGTCCGGTGTGGAAAAGCCCATGAACCTGAACGAACGATTGCAGAGCGAACTTGAGGCTAGCTGACTGTCTACCGTTATGTTTTAAAATATATTATCAGATGTTTATGGAGTTTAATTTCCATCCGTGACCATACTGTGTCATGTAATCACGTTATATGTATGACATTAATAATACAATTATGTTCAGTTATCTTCAATTTCTGTTTCTCAGCAAAACGAATATGTTTAGCTAGCATATCAGCTTGCCAGTGAGCTAGGTAGACTATCCGTGGTTAGCTCACGCATTAGCAATATTAACCACAGGGGAAGAACATTGACTACACTGATTGGCAATCAATCAGAGATGTGTAGGCTACTGGTGATTTGACTAGGCTAATTTTCGTATAGCTGTCTGGTAGTCCTGCTGTTAACCGAGTAAGTTATCGCCGTAGGTTGGGTGACGCTAGCTGAGTTCGCAAGTCACTTTCTACCGAATAAAAATTAACACTGTCAGCGGCGATTAACAAATCTACCAAGTATTTTAATAACTGATCTGCAGGCGTGTAAATATGACAACGCACTTTGTACTGCAAGTTTTCCACCTGGTGCATGAAGACAAAAATAATGTACATTGAATTTCTAATTATTATTAGGCTATTATTTGTTTTCTTGTAAATTATCAAAACCAATGGAGAAAAGCCAATATACGCAAGGAGCCCCCAGGACCGATTCTGAGAACCACTGTCTTAAATTCTCTTGTCGGTCTTTTAAATGCTAAAAACATGTTCCTTTCTAAATGCCAGTCTTACAAAGATGGTTAATTTCGTTAAATTCTGTGTGTGATTTCATCGTGTGTTGTATGTTATTCAGCAAATAAACCTTAAGACTCTTAATTCGCTTCGTGAAACTGAAAATTTTGCAGTGTTTATCCCAAAATCGGGATTATAGTACGACTGACAAACCGTCAAACATGTTTGACAGATTGAATATTTGCAGTTTAGGGTTAGCTAGCTAGTCAAATGGCTTGGTAGCCGAAGTTGCGATCTGTTTTAGCATAGGCTACTGGACTACCAAATATAGCAAGCTGATTACGCTTTCTGCCAACTAATTATTTGGTTAAGTAGGCTAAAGGAAATATTAAAAATGACTCGGCTATCGAAAAATTTCAGAGGAGGATTATTTTATGGTCGGCTAATGCAGCGGTAAATAGCACACGCCATAATGAAATCACTACGAAATGGATGCCTGCATTTTCTGACTTCGCACAGGTGGACCGTGGTCGGAGCCGCAATGTCAAGGCCAAGAGGCGCCACCTCCCACCCCAGTGACCATAGACTGTAGCCCTTACTGTAGCTTAGTCCTTTGCAGTAATCAGGAAGTGACGCAACCTGTACCTCATTGGTCCACAACAAATATTATAACAGTGCCCAAATGACACAATAAATCATGAAATCGACCCATGGAGAGTCATAAGACGAATAAAATACACATATTGTGATTATTTGTTCTCATGAGAAAAAATTATTGACTTTGTATTTTGCCCGCATTTGTACCGTAGGCTTACATGGAAACCGGATATGAAAACACCTATACTGGAGCCAGCCGTAGTGGCGCTAGTGAGCAACCAGGAACAACAAGACCAGGAAATGAGCTTCAAAAACAAAGTCTGGTTTTGGCCGCTTGGTTAGCACAGCAGGAGCAGCAGACTTAGTAGCAGCAGCAAGTTATCACAGCAGCAGACTTAGCATAGCAGCATATTTAGCACAGCAGTAGCAGCAGCAGGGTTAGCACCGCAGCAGAGTTAGCACAGCAGTAGCAGCAGCAGAGCTAGCACAGCAGTAGCAGCAGCAGGGTTAGCGCAGCAGCAGAGTTAGCACAGCAGTAGCAGCAGCAGGGTTAGCGCAGCAGTAGCAGCAGCAGAGTTAGCACAGCAGTAGCAGCAGCAGGGTTAGTGCAGCAGCAGACTTAGCACAGCAGTAGCAGCAGCAGGGTTAGCACAGAAGCAGCAGCAGGGTTAGCGCAGCAGCAGAGTTAGCACAGCAGTACCAGCAGCGGGGTTAGCACAGAAGCAGCAGCAGCAGGGTTAGCGCAGCAGCAGAGTTAGCACAGCAGTAGCAGCAGCAGAGTTAGCACAGCAGTTGCAGCAGCAGGGTTAGCACAGCAGTAGCAGCAGCAGAGTTAGCACAGCAGCAGCAGCAGGGTTAGCACAGCAGTAGCAGTAGCAGAAGAGTTAGCACAGCAGTAGCAGCAGCAGAGTTAGTACAGCAGCAGCAGCAGAGTTAGCAGGATGAGTTGAATGGGTAAGGTTGGAGATTTAAATAACTCTCCCATTAAGGTGTAAGCATCATTGTGGTATATCTCCAATTAGGAATAAAATATCTTTCTTTACTGATGCTAGCTTCTTTAAGTTTAATCTGTATCTTTAAGGAAAAGTAATATAAATATTTAAACAAAAAAATTTTGCAGCTGTTTTTTTAGATAAAGCACAATTTATTTTACATATACATACACATAATACCCAGATGCTTTCAGATTTTCCGAATTGTACATTTTGTAAGCTGTAGGTGCAGCCGCATTTTTAAAAAATTCACCTCAAACTGTACTGAATTATTTCATTATATTGTTATTATATTGCTCGCTCTATGCTGCCTTTGCTCTACCTCCAGTGACTTCTGTGTTTATTTTACTCTTTTTGTGTGTTCATGCTGTTTTTTAACTGGCTGTGACTCAAAATGAAAGCGAAAGTGTTTTTTTTAAAACTAGGCTGAATGTAGTCAGCCCCCTATGGCTTTTGTTCAATAGGTGTGAGAGAATGCCAGTGCTATTAATTTATTATTTTAAAACATTTGCAGTTGGTTAAAAAAAACACATCAGCATGTGTGATTATGGCCAATTAGAAGACATTTCTTTACACCAGGGTGGAAAAACATCCCACTCTGCTTAGACTATAAAAGTTAAAAAGCTCAGGAAGCCACACCTCTTAGGACTGACAAACACAGGTGAGAACATGGCTTTGTATGATTTCTCTTCATTCTGGAGTTTTATGCTGTTGGAGCATCATTTATGATTATACTTCATGTCTGTCTATGTCACTGATTGGATGCTTCACAATGTCAGTGAAGTTAACTTCAAGACAACCTCATTTTTACTCAGTTGTGAATTTCTATTTTGCATACATTTGTAGCTGGGTGGTTTTTGAGATAGGTGATATCGTTAGGACTGAACCCACATTTAAGAGACTCCATTTGTACATCAGAACACTTCAATGTTCTTTGCCGTCTTACCTTGCTTCCTTTTGTCAGAGAAGAAGATGGTGACTGTACTTCCTGTCTGAGAGACTTGCACATAAGCAGACAGTTACTTTGTGCTTTAAACTTTTATTGGTGGGGTTTTACCACTGTCTTTTCAAAATAAATGAAAACATTCTTGATTTCTTTTTCGGGTACAGAGAAGATTTCTCTGCACATGTATGCGTGTTTCCTGGTGGGGGAAACATGCTGTGATTGTTTTTTTTGGGGGGGCTTACAAGAGGACTGGTACCTGAGAACTTAACTTTGTGTTCTAAACGTGAGTTCAGTCCTTAGTAGATTGACCACCTAAAAAACCAGTTAGCTAGAATGTGTTAAAAATAGAAATCCACAACTGAATGTTAATGAGTTTGTTTTCAAGTTAACCTCACTGACATTGTAATGCACCCAATCAGTAACATCGATCTGATGAAGTATAATTATGAATGAGGATCCAACAGCTTAAATATACAGAATGAATATCAATCATAGAAAGCTGCTCTCTCACCTGTGTTTGTCAGATCACCTGCAGTCCCGAAAGGTGTGTCTTCCTGAGCCTCTTAACTCGTATAGTCTGAGCAGGGTGGGATTTCTTTCTGCCCTGGAGTTAAGAAATGTGTTCTATTTGGCCATAATCGCATATGCTGATGTGTTTTGTTCACCAATTGTCTTCAGTTTTGAAATACCCTCAAATTAAAGCTGACACTCTGCACTTCAACCTCATTGTCATTGTGTCCTTTCAAACTCAAAGTTCTAGAGTACAGAACCAAAATAACAAAAAAATGTGTTACTGTCCAATGAATTATGGTGCTCACTGGATATATATATATACATATACATACACACACACACACACACACACACACACACATATATATATATATATATATATATATATATATATATATATTATAATTACAAACCTGTCTTTGTTTTTCTGAACAATTTCAAAACAAGAATAATTTTCAAGATTTTGCCAGGTGGTTGCTATGCAACTTTAGAAGACTCTCTTTTGTTCTGCCAAACTAGCTAGCCAACAAGCTAGCATCAGTGAGCTAACAAGAGTTTATGCCTTATTGATGTTAATTTGTATGTTTCCATTGCAACCGGTAGAAAACTGTCCAGCATCAGTGGGATCACGTTGCGTAGATCTACTCATTTTGTTAAGTGGAGGAGGCAATTAATGCTGCTGTAGCAGGATGCTGCTCTACCTTCTCTGGTCCCAGCTGGTCCCAACTGATCTCAACTGCCGGTCCCAGTTGAGGAAGGTGACAAACAAATCTGGACAACGTAACTCTCTTCCTTGGATAAGTGGGGATGTTTGGTGTCTTATGAAACAAAGGGACCATGCATTGAAACAGTTTTTTAAGTCTAGATTAGAATATGATAGGTGTATATTTACCAGTTTAAGAAACAAAGTAACAAGTAAGAGCCAAAGCAAATTTCTACATCAACATAATAAACAGAGCAAAAGGTAATGTGAAATTGATTTGGCAGAATCTTAAAAAATTAACAGGAAAGAGTAATAAATTTATACAAAATATCAAACTTTACGTGAATGGAAATTACACTCAAAATCACAGTATGATAGCAGAAGCTTTTAACAATTATTTTGTGGATTTAATTAATATTCTTACAAAGACCCTTAACTCAGAGATGCAGTATTCTGTACCAGAAACAATTGATAGCATCATACCCATGCTTACTCTTAAAGAGGTATCTGCATCAAAAGTTGATACGATTATCAGCTCACTGAAGAGTTCTAGGGCCAAATATATATATGGAATAGACTCATTGTTTCTAAAAACTCATGAAGACTTGCTTATAGGCCCCTTAACCAAGGTTATCAATTTATCTATTTCACAGGGAGTTTTTCCCACCATGTGGAAGTATGCAGTCAGTACACCTATTTACAAATCAGGGGAATACACAGATGTTAACAACTATAGACCCATAAGCATCCTCCCTGTCATGTCTAAAGTTGCTGAGAAATGGGAAGCAAAACAACTAATGTCACATCTTAATAACAGTTCTGTCTCTCTTCATCCATTACATCCATTATTTGGTTTTAGGAAGCATTATTTCACTGAAACTGCCAATTGTTTCTTTTTGGAAAATGTGAAAGCCAGGATGGACAGTGGAGGTGTGGTCGGTGCTATATTCCTTGATTTGAGAAAAGCATTTGATACAGTAAATCACAATGTTTTACTCACCAAGTTATCACAATTCAACTTTTCACCAGGTACAATCATATGGATAATGTCTTATCTACAGAATAGGAAACAATGTGTACAGGCCTGCAATTCAAAATCGGGATACTTAAACTATGAAGTTGGAGTCCCACAAGGGTCAATTCTAGGGCCATTGTTATTCAGTTTATATGTTAATGACCTTCCAGATGTCTGTCCTCCTGGTATAAATTGTCAAATGTATGCTGATGACACAGTTGTTTATGTGCATGCAAAAAATAAAGACCAGCTGCACATAGGCTCTCAGCTGCTATGGTACACATTTCAAACTGGCTGATCAAATCGTGCTTACATCTTAATGTTAAAAAACTGTTTGCATGCTTTTTGTACAAAAAGTATGGATTTGGGAACTGAACCAGAAGTATTTGTCCAAGGGCAGAAACTTGAGGTAGTATACGAGTTTAAATGTCTGGGACTCATAATTGATTCACAATTTAATTTTAAAAAATATAAAAAGAAAATTGTGAACACAGCGATATTTAACCTGGCCAATTTTAGATTTATTAGAGACAATCTTACGACAGAGGCTGCAAAATTGTTTTTGAATGCCATGATTCTCCCTCATATCACTTACTGTCAAACTAGTTGGACACAGACATGTAAGACAACTCTCAAACTCATTGAGACAGTATACAAACAAGCTCTAAAGGTCCTAGACAAAAGGTCAAACCGACATCATCACTGTGACATCTTAGCCAAGTATGACCTCCTAAATTGGGAAAATCTGGTCAAATTTGCAGATGCACATTTAGTTTTTAAAATCCTTAATGGTCTCGCTCTGCCTGTGCTGACAGAGTTTGTGAAAAAAACTACAAGTAGGTCCACTAGGGCATCCACAAGAGGAGATTGCATAATACCATTAAGGAAAAGCGCTTTTAGCCAATCAGCCTTTTCTTTTAAAGCATCAGATATTTGGAACACCCTGCCTGCAGACTTGAGAGACCTGACAAACATTGGCACATTCACCCAAAATTAAAAAAATTGGTTATTGGGTAATCAATAATGTCAACATGATATCTAAATATGCTGTCAGTATTTTAAATTTTGTTTATATGTTTATATTGTGTATATGTATGTGTGGATATGTGTATGTATGTGTATGTATATGTGTATATATATATATATATATATATATATATATATATATGTGTATATATGAGGGGCCAAACAGGAAATATTTAATGAAGTCTGATATATATACATCATTTTTTTATATATATACATTGAAACTGATATATATACATCTTTCTTGATATATATACATTGAACTGTGATATATATACCTCATTTCTGATATATATATACATTGTGATATTTATACATTGAAAACGATAAATATACATCATATTTGATATTTATACATCAAAACCGATATATATATATATATACATCATTTCTGATATATATACATTGAAAACAATATATATACATCATTTCTGATATACATACGTTGAAACCGATATATGTATATCATTCGGAACAGGCATATATTTGGGCATCCCATTGGGTCTTTATTAAGACATAATCAGTGCAAATTAATTTTTAATTGGATTGAGACTGAAAATTATATTATTATATTCTGTAAGAATTTTGATGTGAATATAACAAGCGAGACAGTGAAATGTTGCTAGCTCTCCAATTTTAATACAGGCACATATTTGGTCCGCTTCTTATGGGTCTTCCTGGGGTTTGCCCGAGTTTGTGAGCCATGCTGTTTCTGAACGAACTTCGCTTATCACATTTAAGTGATGTTGATCAATGTGTATTGTCCCTGTCAAATAAATAAATAAATAAATAAATAGAATAAAATAAAAAATTCCAAGGTCTGTTGAGCTCTCAGGTGGCCCGTCAGGTGAGACGAGTTGGACTCCCCCCAGGGTCAGACTCTCTGTGCTGAGCCTTCCAACACCCCATAAGCAAAAAAAAAAAAAAAGATCTATAGATTGCCTTTTATTAAAACAGCAAATGTCCTGACAGGTTGTTCTAGAACCTTCCCTTACTGGCCAAGTTTGAATAGTTGCATTTTACATTACCCAGCATCCTCTGTCACATATGTTTGTTGGCATCTCTAGGAACGAAAAGACATAAAAATTGTAAACGTTTACACAATATACAGTTATCACAATTCCATACCTAAATTTATACAGTAAGATAAACCAGGTTCCTGTAAACCATGCGTCATTATACTTGCTTTGAATCTTGTGAGTTGAGTTCCCAGTATTTTCCTGGGGCTTTTATTTGTTGTTACTGTCCAGACATGCTGGTGGTGGACTTCTGTAAGAAGAAACGGCTGAGGACCGACACCCCTCTACAGATCAATGGGTCACCGGTAGAGAGGGTGAGCAATTTCAAATACCTTTGGTGTACACATCACAGAGGACCTGACATGGACACTGCACACCGACACTGTGGTAAGAAAGGCAAGGCAGCGCCTGGATCACCTCAGACAGCTGAGGAAGTTCAGAGTCTCCAAGAAGATCCTGAAAACCTTCTACTCTGCAACCATTGAGAGAATCCTGCTGGGGAACATCACCGTCTGGTACGGGAACTGCTCCTCTCTGGACTGGAGAGCCCTGCAGAGGGTGGTGCGGTCAGCTGAGCGTACCATGGGGACCACACTCCCCACTCTGCAGGACCAGTACCCCAGGAGGTGCTTAAGCAGAGCAAAGAGGATTATAACAGGAAGTGATAAGAGGCAGAGCCTTGATGCCAAAGTTGCACTAACATGAAATCTCAAAAAAAGTTTTTAGATTCAAATTGGGAGTTGTCTGACTGAAATGTGTTATCAGTGTGTAAATGATGCAACATTGGATTGTACTGAACGATTGTAAAATAAATTTACATTGACTTAATTTATTTCCAAAATTCGATGGACAGCTTATACATTAATATTCATGATTAATACACAATTCTGGATTTATGAAGGATTTCTGTTGTTTCCCATTTCAGTTGTAAAAAAAATATATATTTATAAGGATGCCCCAAAAAAATCCCCCCCTCCCCAACCTTGATTCTATTTTGATACCTTTTCCCAGCACCCACTACAGGCTGCAACGGCTGTTTAATACATAAGTCCCTCTCTGTTTCTGATGATGAACTTTTCAGAAGAAATTATAAAATTACATGCAGCTTCATCAGACAGATGCCACTGCATGTCACGAAAGAGGATTACTGAATTAGCTGGATTACTGAGCTGAGTAAAACTCGGAACAGCTCTTTTTTCTTCAGTCCATGTTCTAGATTTTGGAGTGTCCTGATTTTACCCTCTGTTATCCAGATAACTCAGTATTCCTGCTTCATTATACAGTTAGTTAGTTCAAATAACAACAATTTATTATATTTGAGGAAGCAGGAATATTTAAGGCACTGGTCAGTATGGCATGACCATCAAGGCAGGAGGTAATGAAACAATGGCTTCAGGATAAAGAGCACATTGTCAAATAAAGCAAATGCACACAAATCACACAGCAGGTGGTGAAGATCAGTACTTCTTGTAGGAGCCCTGAACTAACTGGAACATCAGTCAGAATAAGAGGGATGTTACATCTGCAGTGAAGATGGGAAGAGCTTCATAAAGAATGAAATCAGAAAGATTTTACCAAAGGAGGGTGACCAAGACCAAGGAACCCAAAACCTCTGCTTCTACTTCTACATTTCACGTTCAGATTCACTGTCATACTCCTCTTCAGCTGGCGTCTTTCACATTGCCATGCAAGTTGTTTTCATTTTGGATCTACCAGTTCCAGAACAGGAAATAAAAATAAAGTAAATGATTGGTTATATTCACTATATTCATTGAACAAATAATGGCATTTCTCACAAACAAAAGCAGAATATATATATATTTTCCCTCCTCGCACCAAAGCAGTTTAAGTTCAAAGGCTTTTTAAATCTATACACAGATCCTCCAAGGGGTCTGGGCCTACTCACTTCTTAATTACTCATCAGGATTATAGGACCTGTGGAAATACTAATCTGCAAAGCACCCCACAGTACATTAAAAGACCATTAAACAAACCATTTTAGATCATATAATCAACAGGAAGACTGTTTTACAATTTTTTCTGAAAAAATGCCATTGGTCTTGGACTACCAAGATTTTTTAGAATGTGTGCTCAGTTACTGAGGTCTCCGTGGAATTTTATATGATAGAACACTTAGGAAATGAAGATCCACCTCAAAAGAAATCAAATACAAAACAATAAAACCATTTATCAAATACAAAACAATAAAACCATTTTACCAGTCAAGCATACAGTCATATTTCCCCCCTTGTCATAGAGTTGCTTTCTGGCTTAAATTGCGTATACTTTTCTCAACACCTCATCTGTTGTTAGGTTGAGCCTGGGAGTGTCTCTTCAGTAGTTTCTATGGTGACACCAGCTTCCACCACTAGAGGAGGAAAGTTACAATCCTGACTGAATACACCTTTGGTGGTTTATTTTGGTAGCTGTTGCCCATGTGTCTGTTTCATTTCAACAGGGGAATTTCTTGGTTAATAAATATTCAGGCTAGCTCTAACATAATTTTGACCATACAATGTGTACACGAAATGCAGAAGAGCTTGTAACACGTCTTCCCCACATCTGTTTGTCTGTTCATACAGTATTTTCTAGAATCTTCTGCAGCATTTCTGCCTTTTCTGCCTCGTTGCTCCTCTTCAGCACTTCTATCAGCCTGAGAATACTCTGACGAGTAGAATCAGAATCAAACTTCAGAGCAAGGTCTCTAAGCTGGAGAATAATCTGGAAACACCTTTCAATGAGGCTGGTTTTCTCAGCTTCTGCATTCCTCAACTCTTGCTCACGTGTGGACATCACTTCCTCTTGTGTGGCTATTACATTACATTACATTACATTACAGGCATTTAGCAGACGCTCTTATCCAGAGCGACTTACACAACTTTTACATAGCATTTTTTTTTTTATTTTTTTTTTTTTTTTTTACATTGTATCCATTTATACAGCTGGATATATACTGAAGCAATGCAGGTTAAGTACCTTGCTCAAGGGTACAACGGCAGTGTCCTTACCCGGGAATCGAACCTGCGACCTTTCGGTTACAAGCCCAGTTCCTTACCCACTGTGCTACACTCCGTCCTATCATCCCTTCATAAGTTTTTTTCAGGTCCTCATAAGTTCCTGTTTTTTCTTCGTATTCTGGCGCATATATTGTGTATCCTTTTTCAAGGACCGTATAGCTGAATTTTCCGGGACAGACCGTACATTTCTCTTTCTTCATTACATGACCCCAGCTTAGGTCAGATACCCATGTACACAGATGATAGCAGTTTACCTTACAATTGGTGCAGCACAGTGTTGTTGCCTGAACTGGGACCTTCTTCATGACTACAAGTGTGTATTTGTACTGAAAGTTGTTATTTTTCCTCATGTCCTCTTTGTGCTCTTCCAGAGTTTTCTTAACTTCCTAAAGTGCTGTAAGCTTCATCTCCACCACCTTGATCTGACTCTCACAGCTCTGGATACAAGCTTCCAGTCTCCGGCGTTCTCTCAAGACATTTTCAGTCATCCTCAAGCTTTGAGTTTCCATTCGATCCAAAGTCTGGAAGAACTCCCTCATGCTCTCAATTCCGTTATCCCAGCTCGTTTTATATACGTTTTCACATTTCTTCTGATATTTCCTTGAAGAAATGTTGTTGAACAGGATGTGAACAGGTTCATGTGTGTTTTCATTTTTGGGAAAAGGGAAACCAGACTCAGTAATTGCCTCAAGAGCTTCTGAAGGCGACAACCAGTCTGAGAAGGTGATGAGAGTCATGACGTTTTTCTCCATGTTCTTCCCAAAGAGGGAAAGGATGGCATCAAAGATGTACTTCTGGCTAGGACTGAGGTGATTTGTAGATGTTTTCACCACAAGGCTAACTACATCTATTTGTTGAATGCCCCTCGTGGAATTGAATAACTTGTACAGATTCTGAGAAATACTTTGATCTTTCTCAAGCCCACCTGTGTCTCCATATCCTGGTGTATCAATGATTGTCACGGAAAAAGGAACAGACAGTTTCTCCAGTCCAAAAATCTCATAGGCATTTATCGCAATGGTCTGAGATTCAGTCTGGCGTATGGTGCCTTCATCTGGAATGATGTGAAACCTGATCTTGTCTTCCCACTCTACACCTAGCATGTAGTTGACCACCATATTAATGATCAAAGACTTTCCTGTTCCTGTTTCTCCAACAATCAGGATTGTCCTGTTCCTTTTTTGGGAGTCCTTTTTTCCAAATGTGTATATTCTAACCGTTCCTTCATTATTCAGATCTTCCTGGACTGTGTTCAGCTGGTATATTCTTATGGGTTCTGTTGCAGTCTCCACACTGTTCTTAATTACATCTGACCATTTAGATGTAGCTTCTCCTCTTGTTGTAGAGCAACTAAAAGATTAAGAGAAATGAAACAACATATGTGTTTTCATTTATTCATAGTCATTACCACACACACACACACACACACACACACACACACACACACACACACACACACACACACACACACACACACACACATTTCCAGGACACTGAGACAGATACAGTATCATCTTGAAACTGAAGAAAAAATAACGGAATACAATAAATAAGTAATTCACAGCGAATAACTGAAACACTACTTTGCCATAGATTTGTGCCAACACACACCCTCAAACAAATGACTCAGACCAGAGACAAAAATCTGTGCAAAAAATCTGCCATCTGTACTAGAGGTGTCACTAGGGGGGTGCGGGGGGTGCGCACCATCAGAGTGGGGTGACACCAAAATGACTGGCAATAAATTCTTTGCGCAGTGTTTTGTGTAGCGACAATTTGAAACAGAAAATTTCTCCGATGCAGTTTACTGCCAGTTGATTTAATTAGTGGTAATAATATGACGAGAATCGCTTTGTCGTTTGAATGCATAACACGCAATTCCTTATTTTGAGTCACAGTCAGAAGAAAAACAACATGAACACACAAAAAGAGTAAAATAAAAGCTGAAGTGACCAGAGGATCTGAAAATGCCCAGCAGGGCAAAGGCAGCATAGAGACAGTGTGACAGGACACGTGAAGGGAGGCTGACATGGCATGATGGCACGATGGAACACAAACCACAATACCAGCTTGTAAAGGAACTCACAAGATTTATTTCTGTTTTTCGACTGTGAGTTGTCAGAATGAGATCACAAGATTTTTTTTTGTTTTGTTGCTGACTTGTCAGAATGAGAACAAAATAAAAAATAGAAAAATCCTAGCTATGGATTTGAGCTCTTCTTAAACTGACCAGCTTAGGTGGTCCCCAGAGTTAATCAATCCAAGAGCATGACCAAAGAAACAGGCCAACTTAATTGATATGCTGACAAAATTATTCCATTGTGGCAAAGCGCACTGAAATAATTCAGTGAATTTGAAGTGAAAAATGCGACTGGGTTGAGTGTGTTTGAGGTGGATTTTTTAAAATTCAGTTACGGAGGTACGGAGAGCGTATGTACAATTCTGAAAGTCTGAAATCATCTGGGTAGTATGTGTACATAAGCATCAAAACTAAAAGTAAATTGTGCTTTATCTAAAAAAACAGCAAAATATATATATTAAATCAAATATTCATATTCCTGTTCCTTAAAGATACAGCTTATACTTCAAGAAGCCAGCATCAGTAAAGAAAGAAAAAACAAAATAAATCTTTTGGAGAAACCTTCCAAGCCAAAACAAACAAAAAAATGTTGCATTAACTCAACAGATTCTAGGGGAGCTATTCATTTTGGTGTGTAGATATTTTTATCCTAATTGGAGCTATACCACAATGATACTTACGCCTTAATGAGAGAGCTCTTTAAATCACCAACCTTACCTGTTATACCGTTTGATCATTCTGCCATTCTGCTGCTGTGCTATCCCTGCTGCTGCTGCTAATGTGCTATCCCTGCTGCTACTAATGTGCTATCCCTGCTGCTACTAATGTGCTATCCCTGCTGCTGCTAATGTGCTATCCCTGCTGCTACTAATGTGCTATCCCTGCTGCTGCTGCTGCTAATGTGCTATCCCTGCTGCTGCTGCTAATGTGCTATCCCTGCTGCTACTAATGTGCTATCCCTGCTGCTGCTGCTGCTAATGTGCTATCCCTGCTGCTGCTGCTAATGTGCTATCCCTGCTGCTGCTGCTGCTGCTAATGTGCTATCCCTGCTGCTACTAATGTGCTATCCCTGCTGCTGCTAATGTGCTATCCCTGCTGCTGCTAATGTGCTATCCCTGCTGCTGCTGCTGCTGCTGCTAATGTGCTATCCCTGCTGCTGCTGCTAATGTGCTATCCCTGCTGCTGTGCTATCCCTGCTGCTGCTGCTGCTAATGTGCTATCCCTGCTGCTACTAATGTGCTATCCCTGCTGCTGCTAATGTGCTATCCCTGCTGCTGCTAATGTGCTATCCCTGCTGCTGCTGCTGCTAATGTGCTATCCCTGCTGCTGCTGCTAATGTGCCATCCATGCTGCTGCTGCTGCTAATGTGCTATCCCTGCTGCTGCAGCTGGAATTTAATAACTTGTACAGATTCTGAGAAATACTTTGATCTTTCTCAAGCCCACCTGTGTCTCCATATCCTGGTGTATCAATGATTGTCATGGAATAAGGAACAGACAGTTCCTCCAGTCCAAAAATCTCATAGGCAGTAATCGCAATGGTCTGAGATTCAGTCTGGCGTATGGTGCCCTCATCTGGAATGATTTCAAACCTGATCTTGTCTTCCCACTCTACACCTAGCATGTAGTTGACCACCATATTAATGATCAAAGACTTTCCTGTTCCTGTTTCTCCAACGATCAGGATTGTCCTGTTCCTTTTTTGGGAGTCCTTTTTTCCAAATGTGTATATTCTAACCGTTCCTTCATTATTCAGATCTTCCTGGACTGTGTTCAGCAGGTATATTCTTATGGGTTCTGTTGCAATCTCTACACTGTTCTTAATTACATCTGACCATTTAGATGTAGCTTCTCCTCTTGTTGTAGAGCAACTAAAAGATAAAGAGAAATGAAACAACATATGTGTTTTCATTTATTCATAGTTACTACCACACACACACACACACACACACACACACATTTTCCAGGACACTAAGACAGATACAGTATCATCTTGAAACTGAACAAAAAATAACAGAGTACAATAAATAAATAATTCAGAGCAAATACTTGGAACACTACTTTGCCATAGATTTGTGCCAACACACACCCTCAAACAAATGACTCAGACCAGAGACAAAAATCTGTGCAACAAATCTGCCATCTGCACTAGAGGCATCACTAGGAGGGTGCGGGGGGTGCGCACCATCAGAGTGGGGTGACACCGAAATGACTGGCAATAAATTCTTTGCGCAGTGTTTTGTGTAGCGACGATTTGAAACAGAAAATTTCTCCGATGCAGTTTACTGCCAGTTGATTTAATTAGTGGTAATAATATGACGAGAAGCGTTTTGTCGTTTCAATGCATAACACGCAATTCCTTATTTTGAGTCACAGTCAGAAGAAAAACAGCATGAACACACAAAAAGAGTAAAATAAAAGCTGAAGTCACCAGAGGATCTGAAAATGCCCAGCAGGGCAAAGGCAGCATAGAGACAGTGTGACAGGACACGTGAAGGGAGGCTGACATGGCATGATGGCACGATGGAACACAAACCACAATACCAGCTTGTAAAGGAACTGACAAGTTTTATTTCTGTTTTTCGACTGTGAGTTGTCAGAATGAGATCACAAGATTTTTTTTGTTTTGTTGCTGAGTTGTCAGAATGAGAACAAAATAAAAAAGAGAAAAATCCTAGCTATGGATTTGAGCTCTTCTTAAACTGACCAGCTTAGGTGGTCCCCAAAGTTAATCAATCCAAGAGCATGACCAAAGAAACAGGCCAACTTAATTGATATGCTGACAAAATTATTCCATTGTGGCAAAGCGCACTGAAATAATTCAGTGAATTTGAAGTGAAAAATGCGACTGGGTTGAGTGTGTTTGAGGTGGATTTTTTAAAATTCAGGTACAGAGGTACGGAGACTGCATGTACAATTCTGAAAGTCTGAAATCATCTGGGTAGTATGTGTACATAAGCATCAAAACTAAAAGTAAATTGCGCTTTATCTAAAAAAACAGCAATATATATATATATATATATATTAAATCAGATATTCATATTCCTTTTTCTTGAAGATACAGCTTAAACTTCAAGAAGCCAGCATCAGTAAAGAAAGAAAAAACAAAATAAATCTTTTGGAGAAACCTTCCAAGCCAAAACAAACAAAAAATGTTGCATTAACTCAATAGATTCTAGGGGAGCTATTCATTTGGTGTGTAGATATTTTTATCCTAATTGGAGCTATACCACAATGATACTTACGCCTTAATGAGAGAGCTCTTTAAATCACCAACCTTACCTGTTATACCGTTTGATCATTCTGCCATTCTGCTGCTGTGCTATCCCTGCTGCTGCTGCTAATGTGCTATCCCTGCTGCTACTAATGTGCTATCCCTGCTGCTTCTAATGTGCTATCCCTGCTGCTGCTAATGTGCTATCCCTGCTGCTACTAATGTGCTATCCCTGCTGCTGCTAATGTGCTATCCCTGCTGCTGCTGCTGCTGCTAATGTGCTATCCCTGCTGCTACTAATGTGCTATCCCTGCTGCTGCTAATGTGCTATCCCTGCTGCTACTAATGTGCTATCCCTGCTGCTGCTAATGTGCTATCCCTGCTGCTGCTGCTGCTGCTAATGTGCTATCCCTACTGCTGCTAATGTGCTATCCCTGCTGCTGCTAATGTGCTATCCCTGCTGCTGTTGCTGCTAATGTGCTATCCCTGCTGCTGCTGCTGCTAATGTGCTATCCCTGCAGCTGCTGCTGCTGCTAATGTGCTATCCCTGCAGCTGTTAATGTGCTATCCCTGCTGCTGCTGCTAATGTGCCATCCATGCTGCTGCTGCTGCTAATGTGCTATCCCTGCTGCTGCAGCTGGAATTTAATAACTTGTACAGATTCTGAGAAATACTTTGATCTTTCTCAAGCCCACCTGTGTCTCCATATCCTGGTGTATCAATGATTGTCATGGAATAAGGAACAGACAGTTCCTCCAGTCCAAAAATCTCATAGGCAGTAATCGCAATGGTCTGAGATTCAGTCTGGCGTATGGTGCCCTCATCTGGAATGATTTCAAACCTGATCTTGTCTTCCCACTCTACACCTAGCATGTAGTTGACCACCATATTAATGATCAAAGACTTTCCTGTTCCTGTTTCTCCAACGATCAGGATTGTCCTGTTCCTTTTTTGGGAGTCCTTTTTTCCAAATGTGTATATTCTAACCGTTCCTTCATTATTCAGATCTTCCTGGACTGTGTTCAGCAGGTATATTCTTATGGGTTCTGTTGCAATCTCTACACTGTTCTTAATTACATCTGACCATTTAGATGTAGCTTCTCCTCTTGTTGTAGAGCAACTAAAAGATAAAGAGAAATGAAACAACATATGTGTTTTCATTTATTCATAGTTACTACCACACACACACACACACACACACACACATTTTCCAGGACACTAAGACAGATACAGTATCATCTTGAAACTGAACAAAAAATAACAGAGTACAATAAATAAATAATTCAGAGCAAATACTTGGAACACTACTTTGCCATAGATTTGTGCCAACACACACCCTCAAACAAATGACTCAGACCAGAGACAAAAATCTGTGCAACAAATCTGCCATCTGCACTAGAGGCATCACTAGGAGGGTGCGGGGGGTGCGCACCATCAGAGTGGGGTGACACCGAAATGACTGGCAATAAATTCTTTGCGCAGTGTTTTGTGTAGCGACGATTTGAAACAGAAAATTTCTCCGATGCAGTTTACTGCCAGTTGATTTAATTAGTGGTAATAATATGACGAGAAGCGCTTTGTCGTTTGAATGCATAACACGCAATTCCTTATTTTGAGTCACAGTCAGAAGAAAAACAACATGAACACACAAAAAGAGTAAAATAAAAGCAGAAGTGACCAGAGGATTTGAAAATGCCCAGCAGGGCAAAGGCAGCATAGAGACAGTGTGACAGGACACGTGAAGGGAGGCTGACATGGCATGATGGCACGATGGAACACAAACCACAATACCAGCTTGTAAAGGAACTCACAAGATTTATTTCTGTTTTGATGTGAGTTGTCAGAATGAGATCACAATATTTTTTTTTTTGTTTTGTTGCTGACTTGTCAGAATGAGAACAAAATAAAAAAGAGAAAAATCCTAGCTATGGATTTGAGCTCTTCTTAAACTGACCAGCTTAGGTGGTCCCCAGAGTTAATCAATCCAAGAGCATGACCAAAGAAACAGGCCAACTTAATTGACATGCTGACAAAATTATTCCATTGTGGCAAAGCGCACTGAAATAATTCAGTGAATTTGAAGTGAAAAATGCGACTGGGTTGAGTGTGTTTGAGGTGGATTTTTTAAAATTCAGGTACGGAGGTACGGAGACTGCATGTACAATTCTGAAAGTCTGACATAATCTGGGTAGTATGTGTACGTAAGCATCAAAACTAAAAGTAAATTGCGCTTTATCTAAAAAAACAGCAATATATATATATATATATATATTAAATCAGATATTCATATTCCTTTTTCTTGAAGATACAGCTTAAACTTCAAGAAGCCAGCATCAGTAAAGAAAGAAAAAACAAAATAAATCTTTTGGAGAAACCTTCCAAGCCAAAACAAACAAAAAATGTTGCATTAACTCAATAGATTCTAGGGGAGCTATTCATTTTGGTGTGTAGATATTTTTATCCTAATTGGAGCTATACCACAATGATACTTATGCCTTAATGAGAGAGCTCTTTAAATCTTACCTGTTATACCATTTGATCATTCTGCCATTCTGCTGTTGTGCTATCCCTGCAGCTGCTGCTAATGTGCTATCCCTGCTGCTGCTGCTGCTAATGTGCTATCCCTGCTGCTGCTGCTGCTGCTGCTAATGTGCTATCACTGCTGCTGCTAATGTGCTATCCCTGCTGCTGCTGCTGCTGCCAATGTGCTATCCCTGCTGCTGCTGCTGCTGCTGCTGCTGCTAATGTGCTATCCCTGCTGCTGCTGCTGATAATGTGCTATCCCTGCTGCTGCTAATGTGCTATCCTTGCTGCTGCTGCTGCTAATGTGCTATCCCTGCTGCTGCTGCTGATGCTAATGTGCTATCCCTGCTGCTGCTGCTGCTGCTGCTGCTAATGTGCTATCCCTGCTGCTGCTGCTAATGTGATATCCCTGCAGCTGTTAATGTGCTATCCCTGCTGCTGCTGCTAATGTGCTATCCCTGTGTTAGGGTTCGCCCGGGTCCTTCCAGCACCAATTGCTAGATGTCGCCCATTTTTTCAGTAGCAAATCAGTTTACGGTTTCCTGTCTGTTGAACGAAGTTGGTTGATAATAGGTGCTCTCACTCTAGCTGTCGTTACAACAGGTGTAATGTTAGTTGAAGAAGCTGAGCTAGCTAACGTTAGCAGCCTTATTGCTGCCACAGCCTGTTACCCCTAGACTTTACCCCTAGAGAATAGTGGATGTTTAAATGCTTTATCAAAAAACATGTACTATACTTTTGTCTTGAAAGAATTAAAAATTATATCCTTATAATCGTTTTCTTGCCATATTGTCTTCTTCTAACTGACTGAAGGTTATTTGTTCTTCAGTTAGAATTCTCATTTGGGTCTGTCCTTCAGTTCTGTGGCTTTGTTAACTGAAAAGCGCTGCCTCCAAATAGTTTTTGTTCATTAGCTATGATTGTGTTAAGCAAAATGGAGAAGGGCCTCAGCCTCACATTGGTCTTTGCCTGGGGTCTCCAAATCACTAAAACCGCCCCTGATGAACACACAAAAAGAGTAAAATGAAAGCATAAGTCATCGGAGGTTCTGAAAATCCCCCACAATGCAATGGCAGCATAGAGACAGTGTGACAGGACCAGGCCTGGGTCAAATATGTATTTGTTTTGGATTCAAATACTTTTCTATGCTCTATTGATCTTGCCTGGTGTAACTGAGCTTGCCAATATGACCACAAGTCACGGTTTGCACTTTTTGAGAGTATTTCATTGGTTCTAATACACCAGACAGGATCAGTAAAGCGTAGAAAAGTATTTGAATCCAGTACATATACATATTTGACCCAGGTCTGGACAGGACCAGCAATGGGAGGCAGAAGTTGTCTCATGTCGCAATGAAACAAACCGCAATACCAGCTCGTAAAGGTACACATAAAATATATTTTTGTTTTGTTGATCAGGATGAGAACAAAGTCAAATATAGAAAACCCGTTAAAAAAACCTCTCTCTGGTTTTGAGCTCCTCTTAACAGTTTAGCTGTTCCCCAGATTTAATCAATCCAAGAACATGACCAAAGAAACAGGCCAGGTTAATCAGTAAAACGTGTTCATCCACAAGCCAAGTCCAAATACTCGGACTAACAGTCAGCTGAAACGGACTGAACCCAAAAGCACTCCTTCACTTTTCTGCTCTCCTGCTCTCCTAGATTTTTACTGGCTATAATCTGGCTGAAAATTGCATGGTGGCCATGGTATGTGAACAACGACAATAGAATCCTAATATGGTAGGGCTTGCTGAAACAATTCAGTTTGAGATTAATTTTAAACAATGTGACCGGATTACATCCAGCTGTATTTAACAAAATTAACAATTTTCTATTTTTTGTATCGGACTTACAAAATACTACAGGACAGTTTATTTTAATTTTTTCTTAGTCTTTTTGGTGCCCAATGTGTGGCTGTACATGTTAAATTCCTATTACCACCATAATTTGGCAACCACCCCCCAGCTCATTCATGAACCCCACTGCTGATATGGGAGACAGTGCACATCCAGGTTTCTCCTCTGAAACACGCGGTGTCATTAAAGTTGGCTGAGTTTGCATAGAGCGGAGTCAGAGGAAGACCTTTAACATGCAGCCCACGTGCCCCCGATCAGCCAGCGCGATATTAAATGCGAACCCTAACCAACTGAGATCTCCCATTCCCTGGGCAATTCAATCAGCAAGGGCATGTTGCCCAATATAGTGACCGCCTGCAGTCGGCATTGGTGTGGCCCAGATTCAAGCTGAGGCCGTGGGACTCATCAATGCAGTAGCGACTTAACCGAATGATTCACCTGGCAGCTGCAGTTCTATTTTAGCTTTGTCTTGAGCTTAAATTGTATAATTTCAATAACATGGTGGCAATGGACAGGTAATACATTAATGTTAATATTTATAGTAACATGCAGCCCATGGGCCCTCACTCAAGCAGCGATACCAATATGAGATGTCAGTTAGCTGCAGATGTCTGGGATGTGGGAGTTGCGCTTCTGCAGGAATTATCGACCAGATAAACCTGTTGCATATTTCTCTAGAATGTTGAATACACATCAGAAGGCATATTCTCCCATAGATAAAGGAGTTTCTAACAGAATAGGGTGTCTGACTTTTTTATAGATCACAATCCTGTAGTTTTCATGGAGAAGGTTAAAAACAAAAACCAGAGGTTATTTCAATGACCACTGCAAGTACCACCTTACAACTGGGGATCCATCGCATTGCCAGTAAAAGGATTATCACTGCAGGTGATTTGAGTTTAGAGTTTGACGAGGTCACATCACAGTATAACTGTGTTGTTTAGCTCTCTCAGGAGGCCATTTAGGGTGAATGTAATTTTCTGGAAAATCAGCTCTTTTTATCTCTTTATCAGCAGATAGGCCCTCAGGTAAATAAACTATGACTTGTCTGTCTCTGACAAGCTGGCTTTTAATCTCTTATCCAAAGATCAGTGCTTTTATTTCTATTGCCCATGTTGCTTTCAGTGTCATTGTAAGTCACGGCCATCTCCACTCCCCAGAACCCTCTGTCACATATTTTTAGTTACATCTCTTGTAATATCAAGACATGCAGCTGCTAGCATTATTTTTATTTAACCCCTAAAGCTGCACCAGCCCGCATTTGGGCCAGAGTGGGTTTATTTGCATTCATTCTGATTTTTTTTTACTGTGAAATTTTCACTCAGCCTGGTCACAGTGCACCCAGACATTTTTAGACCCTTTGCAACCCTATTGGTGATCATTGTTAATGATGAGCTACAGTATGTGCACACGTATAACTATACAATATCCTAATTATGAACTGACTATATACAGCATTCAACTGCATACAAGGTTTCCTGCAGCAATGTATAGTCAATGCAGCCCATCGGTATCACCTTGATTATCCATTTGTAACACAAATTACCAGAAATTTTCTGCTTTCTAAAAATATAACTGATAACATGAAACCACAGAACACACGTTAATATTACTAGGATATAATAACAAAAGTTGACAAGTATTTTTGCGGCAGGAGCAGGACATTCTTGGTGCTAAAGTTTAATCTCATAATTAAATGTTTTCAACGTACAAAAATGCCAAGTTTCTCACACATACAAAGCATTGTCTGTATCTCATTAATTCAAACTGGAGGGGTGGTGTGGTTAGGCCGCCATCTGCAGGCGAAGACGGAGACCACAGATGTAGGCCATTGCAGTAATTAGTAACACTTTATCTGTTCTGCCTGCAGTGAGACCAGGGGCTGGAATGAGATGCACATTGGTGCTATATATTGTTTATTCCCTTCTCCTTCTCCTGAATGCACAATAAAAGCCTGTGTGCGTCTGAGACTTGCGAACTATGTGGTTTGTGGAGAGAGGAACACCAGAACCGGTTACACTAGGCCTGCCATTAAAAATATTGATATCAAAATGATGCCAAGTTACCAGAAACAATATTGGCTATCTTTCCTCACACAAATTAAACAAGCTGTATTCAAAAGAAATTCTACCCAATTTTTCCAAAATTGTTTTTTGATATCAATACTTTTAATGGCAGGCCTTGATTTAGTTGGTTTGAATTAATGACTTATAGATAGTGCTTTGTATGTGTGAGTAACTCGGCATTTTTGTATGTTGAAAACGTGTTTTTTAAAAATCATATATAATTTCTTTTTGTAGTGTGTTTTTTATGTGTGAGAACAGTAATTAATGTATAATTGTAGGCTATGACAAAGATGCATAAACATAAATGCATAAATGCAAACACACATAGCCTACTTTCTGAAAGAAACACATAGGGATTCAATCATTTTTCTTTTATCATGAATGAAAGTGTATGTCATATTTTTACATTACAGGCATTTAGCAGACGTGACTTACATTGCATCCATTTATACAGCTGGATATATATACTGAAGCAATGCAGGTTAAGTATCTTGCTCAAGGGTAGAATGGCACTGTCCTACCAGGGAATCAAACCTGCAACCTTTAGGTTACCAGACCAACTCCTCAGCCATTATACTACACTGCGGCCCACTGCTGTCCCTATTTTTAAATGGAAGTGTTTTTAATAATTGTTTGCTTGTCGATAGAGGATCTATGGGGTTAGCCAACATTAATTTAGAAATGTGGCATTGCAGGGTACCTACAGTAGCCTCGTTAAAAAGTAGTTATCAGTACAGGTGAATGTGAATTGTTTTGAATTAAAGAAAATCAATATTCCTGGCATTTAGAAGTCATTATCTTACGCTAGTTTCTATATGAGCGGCATAATGTTGCCTACTGGACCAAATGGCAATGCAGATTTTAGTGCTTAATTTCAGAAGTGGCCATAGGCTACTATAACGTTATGTACTCAGTCTGTCGTCTCATTAGCAGGGTAGGTAACGAAAAGGCAGAAAGTGGAACAGCCAAATGTGTGGGTGTATTTCATTTGGATTTCAGAAACATAGATATGTTTCCCGCACAGATTTTACAGATGCAAAAGCAATCGTTTAAATGTTAGATTTTCAGTTAGCCATCAAGCCTGTGTAACGAATTAGAGGTTTGCATCAATCCGAAGGGAGGATTTGAATCTGGGTCTGCCACTCGTCCAAAAAGGTCGAAAGACAAATGTGCTACCCAGTGAGCTACAAGGGAAGTAGATAACAGAGTTGCAAAGTTTTGTTCTTTTAAACATGTGCACTTGTATATACAGTATGTCCATTTTGTGTCAGTATGCAATGTTTTTTTATTGGCTGGTGTACCTAACTGTCCAATGGAGAGACGTGTTGTTTGTGGGCCTGGAGCATTTGTAATGATGTAATCAGGCAAAAAATAGAAGAAGAAGAAGAAAACATGCAAAATCCCCTAAGTTTGGGGCTTTAGGTGGACATTGTTATTGTTTTGTGAGGACGTTGTTATTGTTTTGTGAGGATGTTGTGCCGTCCTCCTCTGACCATGGCCTAAACTGGCCCTCCAGCCACAGTGGAGTAGATTACATGGTGTCTTTCAGTTTTGGTTTTGTTTTGGAATCAATAGTCTCACACCGAAGACCTGGTTTACAGTGCTGGTGTAAATACAGTATACAACAGAAGTGAGTACACCCCTGTGCAATATCACTTAAATGTCAAATGATTTAAAATTGTATCACCTTACAGTAATTGCATTACTTCTAAGTTGAACAGTAGGGTATTTGCTCTTATGTAAAATTAAAAACTAACAGTTTAAATTTACTATATTAAAAATACAGGCCCCACAGTAAGAACTCAATGCAACAAAAGTCAGTACACCTTTCACTGAGATTCAAATCTTTTATTTTTTCAATACTTCGTATGTCCATCTTTATTTTTGATTACAGACTCAATCCCCCTCGGCATGGAGGATACCAGTGTTGCACAAATTTCTGGAGAGATGTTCTGCCATTCTTCAGAGACAATTTTTTTTCAGCTGCTCTTTGCTGGAGGGGTTGTGTTGCTCTACTTTTCTCTTTAAAATACCCCAAAAGTGTTCTATTGGATTCAAGTCAGGTGACATACTTGGCCAGGTCATAGTTATAATTTTCTTCTTCTTTAGAAACTCTTTCGTGATTTTGGCAGTGTGCTTTGGATCGTTATCATGTTGGAATATTCCTCTTCTGCCAAGCTTCTGGAGACCGGGAGTCATCTTGTCAGCCAGTATTTTGGTGTATCCACTGGCATTCATGGTGCCATCTATAAATGTCATCTCCCCAACACCTTTTGCACTCATACAGCCCCATATCATCACACTCCCACCTCCGTGCTTCACTGTCGGGACTATGCATTCACTGTGGTAGTCCTGGCCAGGTTCACGCCAAACATGCTGGACCCCATCTGAGCCGAACAAATTTATCTTGGTCTCATCTGACCAAAGAATGTGCTCCCAATATTTATCAGGCTTCTTTTCATGTTCTTTAGCAAAGTTTAATCTTGCAGTTTTGTGTCGAAGAGCAAGCAAGGGTTTTTTTTCTTGGACGCCGTCCATAGAGGCTGACGCTATGCAATGTCCTTCACACCGTCTGAGCTGTCACAGAAACTCAGATTTCCATTGATAACCCCTGTGCCAAGTCTGATGCACTTGCCCATCTGTTTTTCAGAGCTAGATTGTGCAAGTAGCGCACTGCCCGTGGCGTCATTTTAGGAGGACGGCCACTGCGGCTCTGATTAGTGGTACTATGGGTCATTCTATACCTTTACTGCGTACTGATTACTGCTGCGACTGTGTTTCGACTGATTTTTAGTTGGTCACCGATCTTCCTGTATCCTTTTCCATCTTTGTGAAGTCTCACAATCAGATTTTTTAATTCCTCTGGCAATTCTTTTCCATGTGGAGCCATGATGCAGACATGCAGATAGGCACAGCCCATAGGTCAAAATTGAGAAAGTTGTGGTGTTCACAGGTCATTTTATAACCATGTTCATGCAATTAGGCTAATTGGAAATCACAGGTGTACTCAATTTTGTTTCAATGATCACAGGTTTTCTAACTTGTGTGATAGTGATCACAGGTGTATTCACTTTTGTTGCATTGAGTTTCTACTTTGAGGCCTGTATTTTCAATATAGTCTTTCTAAAGTATTTGTTTTTGGTTGTTCATAAGAGGAAATACTCTACTTGTCAACTTAGAAATAATGCAATTATTGAGAGGTGATACAATTTTGAATCATTTGACATTTAAGTGATATTGCACAGGGGTGTACTCACTTCTGTTGTATACTGTAGTACAAAACAAACGTTTTGGGAACGTTCCTGCTGCAGGATGCAGTGTGGCCGTATTTGGCACAGCTGGAATTTTTTCTGGGGTGATGCACGTAAGGGCCTCTCCTTGGTGCCATACCACCAACCTCCAGCAGGTGGAGCCCTTCCCAAGCAGCTAACGCTGGGGAAAGGTATCACTGGGGAAATACTTGCTTCCGATCTCTTGGCCTTATGGTCGGAAGCTGGAAATGTAGTTTTTTAAACATCAGGTACTGCTGTCCCATATTCACTCTCCACAATTGAATAAGTCTGAAAGCTCCTGTCTTTATCTTAATTTTCTTTTGCTCATTTTTGCGGGTTCATGTTGTTTTTATTCTAGCTGTGACACAAAATGAAAGTGAAAGTGTTCTTGACATAATAAATATGGTCATGCCCATTCTGCCTCTTCTCCAATGGGAAAGAGGGGACGCAGGGGTTTATTAATTTATTCTTTAAAACTGAAGGTAATTGGTTAAAAAAAAACATCAGCATGTGTGATTATGGCCAATTAGAACACAACACCAGGGCAGAAAGACATTCCTCCCTGCTTAGACTAAGAAAGTTGAGGCTCCAGAAGACACACCTCCTGGGTCTGCAGACGATCCGACAAACGCAGGTGAGAGAGCGGCTTTGTGTGGTTTCTCTTCATTCTTCATTCTGGAGTTTTAGGCTGTTGGATCCTCATTTCTAATTATGCTTCACCTGATCTGTATTACCGATCGTTTTCTTCACGATGTCAGTGAAGTTAACTTCAAAATAAGCTTATTTACCTGCAGTTGTGAGTTTGTGATTTGCATACATTTGTAGCCGGGTGGTATTTGAAGAATTGCTTGCTCTGCTTCCTTTTGTAGGACAAGGAGAAGGTAGGTGTCCGGAAGATTTGCCGCATAAGCAAAGGAAACTACTTTCTGCTTTGAATGTGCATCAATGGGGTTATAAATAAATGTATATCTTTACCTTTCTCAGGTGCAGAGACGGTCCTTCTCATGCATGTGTGTTTCCTGGTTGCCAAAGACACTGTATTTGTTTTATTTCTGTGTTTACAAGAGGACTGGTACCTGAGAACCTGAGAATGGCACAATCTCATGAAAGGTGACAATGCAGTTTCTGACTGCAGTTTCTACGGTACACATACTGTTTGTTTGCAACAGCTGGTTACTGTAATATTGGTATTTTGGTGCATTGCAGATGACAGATCTTCCTTTTTGTCTCTGGTTTGAATCATTTGTTTGAGGGTGTGTATACAGTTCTCACAAATCTCTGCCAAAGGAGTGTATTAATTATGTGCACTGAATTATTTATTATTGTACTCTGTGTATACTGAATAGCTGTCTTCATCTTTTTAAACCGGATTCATAAAGAATATTCACGGTTGACATTCAAGGTTGACATTTTAAAAATGATTTTTCCTTCAATTATAATATATGATACTGTACATGATAAGTGTGTGTGTATGTGTGTGTGCAAGTGTGTCTGTGTGTGCCTGTGTATGTGTGTTTACCTGTGTGCATGTGCATGCGTGCATACGTGTGTGTGTCTGTGTGTGTGTGTGTGTGTGTGCAAGTTTGTGTGTGTGTGTGTGCGTGTGTGTGCGTGTATGCGTGTGTGTACGCACGCGTGTGTGTGTATGTGTGTGCGACTGTTTGTGTGTGTGTGTGTGTGTGTGTGTGTGTGTGGTAATTACTATGAATAACAAAATGGCTCTTTAGAAAAAAAATTCTCTATCTTTTAGTTGCTCTACAACAAGAGAAGAAGCTACATCTAAGTGGTCAGATGTAATTAAGAACAGCAAACAGATTTCAACAGAACCCAAACACATACACCTGCTGAACACAGTCAAGAGAGCACTGAATAAAGATGGATTCATCAGGAGATACACGTTTGGAAGAAAGGACCCCAACAAAAGGAACAGGACAATCATGATGATGGGAGAAACAGGAACAGGGAAGTCTGCGCTCATCAATATGATGGTCAACTACATGCTGGGGGTAGAGTGGGAAGACAAGATCAGGTTTGAAATCATTCCAGATGAAGGCAAAAGACCAAAAACCAGTCTGATTACTGCATATGAGATTTTTGGACTGGAGGAGCTGTCTGTTCCTTTTTCCCTCACAGTCATTGATACACCAGGATTTGGAGACACAGGTGGGCTTGAAAAAGAGAAGGGAATTGCTGAGAATCTGTACAAGTTATTGAATTATTTAAGCAGCATTCAACAATTAGATGCAGTTTGCCTTGTGGTAAAGGCATCTCAGAATCGCCTTACTTACAGCCAGAAATACTTCTTTGATGCCATCCCGTCCATCTTTGGGAAGAACACGGAGAAAAACATCTTGACTCTCATCACTTTCTCTGACTGGATGCCACCTTTAGCTCTTGAGGCACTTCTTGAGTCTGATGTACCTTTCCTCAAAGATGAAAACAATGAACCTGTTCACTTCCTCTTCAACAACCATCCTCTTCAGACGTTTGCTAAGAAATACGAAGAAACATATAAAACATCTTGGGATAATGGAACAGAGAGCTTCGGAAAGTTTTTCAAAACTTTGGATAAAATGGAATCGCAAAGCTTGGGGGAGATTAAAAATGTCTTGAAGCAACATCAGTGCTTGGAAGATTTTTTCTCGAAATTGGAGAGTCAGATCAGGGATGTGGGGGAGAAGCACAAGGCACTTGAGGACGTTCAAAAAACTCTGAAAGAGTACAGACAGGACTTGGAGAAAAATAACTTTGAGTATAAATACAATGAAGTTGTCAAAAAGAAGGTCAAAACTACATCTAAGTGGTCAGATGTAATTAAGAACAGTGTACAGATTGCAACAGAACCCAAACAAACATACCTGCTGAGCACAGCCAAGATAGCACTGAATAAAGATGGAACAGCCTGGAGACACACGTTTGGAAGAAAGGACCTCAAAAAGAACAGGACAATCATGATGGTGGGAGAAACAGGAACAGGGAAGTCTGCACTCATCAATATGATGGTCAACTACATGCTGGGTGTAAAGTGGGAAGACAAGATCAGGTTTGAAATCATTCCAGATGAAAGCAAAAGACCTCAGACTGAATCTCAAACCACTGTGATTACTGCCTATGAGATTTTTGGGCTGGAGGAACTGTCTGTTCCTTTTTCCCTCACAGTCATTGATACGCCAGGTCTGGATAAAGATAAAAACATTGCTCAGAATCTGTACACATTCTTGGAATCTTTAAGTGATGATCAACAAATAGATGCAGTTTGCCTCATGGTGAAGGCATCTCAATTTCGCCTAAGTCCCAGCCAGAAATACATCTTTGATGCCATTCTGTCTATCTTTGGGAAGAACATGGAGAAAAACTTCATGATTCTCATCACCTTCTCAGACTGGATGCCACCTCTAACTCTTCAGCTAGTTTCTGAGTCTGGTGTACCTTTCCTCAAAGATGAAAATAATGACCCTGTTCACTTCCTGTTCAACAACCTTCCTCCTCAGACCTTTGCTAAGGAATACGAAGAAACATATAAAACAGCCTGGGATAATGGAGCAGAGAGCTTCAGAAAGTTTTTTCAGGCTTTAGATAAAATGGAACGGCAATGCATGCAGATGACCAAAAACGTCTTGAGGGAACGTTGTCGCCTGGAAGAGGATATCCGGAACTTGAAGAGTCAGATTAAAGTGGAGGAGGAGAAGCACAAGGCACTTGAGGAGCTGCAGAAAAGACTGAAAGAGCACAAAGAGGACATGAGGACAAGTAACGCCTATCAGAATACATGCGCAGCTGAGCAACATGCAACTTCCAGCACTGTGTCTGAGGCAAACCGCCACACTTTCTGGCATTCCACGTTATTCTCATTCAGCAGTTTTACAAATAGAACTGATAGATTAATGGTCAATCAAGATGTAGACAAAACCAGCAGCTCCAAGGGCCACCAAGAAAAAGAAGACGAGCCACAATACGAAGAAAGAATAAGAGCATATGAGGACCAGAAAAAAGATGCCAAGCACAAACTAGCCACAGACATATCCAAACTTGAAGAAGAGCTGAAGGACATGAAGGCCGAGAAGGCCAAACTGATGGAGAGTTGTTACCGGTCCATTCTCCAGCTGAGAGAGTTCGCTCTGAAGTTTGATTCAGGTTCAACTCATCAGAGCGTTCTCAGGCTGATTGAAATGCTGAGGGAGAACAAAGACACGGAGAAGGCGGAAACGCTGCAGATGATGCTGAAGAAGACTATGTGAGGAGATTAACAGACACGGAGAGCACGCGTGTTCAGTGAAGCCTCTGTAGTTCTATGCGTTAAGTTTTCTGCAGACAGTAGTATCTGACACATCCATGCCTGCCTCCTGGGCGTTTCTGATCTGTCAGAAAAGTGTTTCTTTATTAGGGTGAGAATTTAACAGTGTAACAAAGCAATTGAAGACACCTGACTAATTAGAAACCTGATGAAACCATTTGTTCCGAACATTATGGTTCCTTGAAATAGGGGGCAGGGTTGGGGGGGGGAGGGGGGGGGGTCATATATAAAAAGTAATGTTATTTCTGCATGGTGATACCAACATGTACTAAAATACCCTTTAATAAAAGTTGAGAACTATGCTTTAACCACTTTTGCATTGTTTGAGTGTAAATATAAAATTGTGGAGTACAAAGCCAAATCAAGAAAAATTGTCTTTGTCCCAAACATTATGGAGCTCACTGTATATATGCTTTAGCTATTGACAGACTATTATTTGCTCAATGAAAATAGTTAAGAATACAAGCAATCATTTACTTAAATGCCTTTGTTTCTCAGCTATTTACTGTTTGATTTTCTAAGTGTTGTGTATTGCTGAACTTGTTTGATATGTGAATACCTTTCTATCTGGATAACATTTGACAACCCAACTAATGGACAATGTTTAAACAACTTGCATGTCCATGTGAAATAAGTTAGCCAATGAGGAGTATCAAAGTGAATCTAATTGTAAAATGTAGAAGTGGAAACAAGGGTTTTGGGTTCCATCTTGGTCACCCCGTATTGTTTTTGCTATGATTATTATTCTTCTTGTTGTATTTTTTCCTTCTGCTTCTCCCTACATTGTCACCCCTTTCCCCATGCTCAAAAACTCATGAAATTTGGCAGGCATGTACAGTATAGCTGCCAATGTATTATGCATGACACGCATGCAACTGGAACTCTACACCTGCAAAATTGCAACATTGAAAAGATTATTACAGCCATGCCATTTGACGTACATCCACCAACCCACCTCATTTTGAACCAATAATGTCTAATGTCTGCCATATTGATTTTCTGCTATTTAGACTTCTTAAAAAAACAAACTGACACTCGACAGCGTGACACCCCTGGGAGGGAGATGCGGCAGTCCCACGGAACACCATTGGTTGTTGTATGGAGAGAGATAGAGTGCACCCACACAAACACAAAATAAAATAAACGGACACCTTCACCCTTCCCCCTCGCGGGTCCCAGGCAAAAACAATAAACTAAAACAACAAGCTAAAATAACGAAGACAAAATAAAGTAAAACAGAGCGACCACTTTCCCGTGCGCCACTTGTATCTGGCCCGCCTTCCCAGCCGGCTCCAGCTCCTCCAACACCCCAGTAGAGGATTACTTGCTTTTTCTTTTCTCCTCGAATAAAACGAAACGAAAATCACAGCTTTGCTCTCGGTGTGAGCTCCCAGCACACCTTTAAGCACCTGGGCTGAACTTAAAATAAGACTTAAGACTTAAAATAATGTTTTGCTTAGATTTTTTTATTTTTTTTTACAGGTAAATAGGACTGTCACTGTAGGAGCAGATGGGCTCTTCGGTTTGTCTTAGAAAGAGGTCCCCAGGGCAGAGTGTTGAACCTCCGAAGCTTGGGGACACTGTCTTTGCCAATCTAAAAAAGCTTAAAAACAACTGAGAAAATAAGACTTGAAAAATACAAATAATTTATTTTAAAAGCACCAGCAGTACAAATGATAGTAGTGGCTCACCTTCCCTCTCCCTGCCTTTACTGACAGTCTCTTAAATAGGCTGAGCCAATCAGTTGCACCTGGGTTTCAATTACAAATTAATTAACAAATTAAATCAATTAACAATTAAATACAATCAATTAACCAACACCTGAACTGGTGAAGGGCCACTCCTTCACAGCCAACCAGACCAATGTTGACGAGTTTGCCGATGATCACAAGCCACCGTCAGGGTCATTTTGTTCTATTTTATAAATATCAATTATAACAGATATATAAGCACATGCGTTTCACAAATACAAAACTACACTACACACTAAATACAAACTTCTATTCGTGGATATTTGTTCAAATGATAAAACATACCACCTAGTAAATAAAGATCCACTTCAAGACAATTCAAAAATAAAAAATTCCAGTCACGTCGTTGAGCCTAAGAGTCTTTTCAGTAGTATCTATGGAGAAATGGGCAGGTTCTGCCACTAGAGGTAAAGTTACAATCCTGACTGAATACACCTTTGACAGTTTATTTTGGTAGCTGTCGTCTACTGTTGCTATTGCCTGTTTCACATCAGGGACAACGAGAAGTCCTTGGTAAATAAGCGTAACTGTTTGCTCTGAAATAATTTTGGCCCTACAACATCTACGTGGAAAGCAGAAGAGCGCGCTCTATAGCCGCGTATAGTGTAGCTTCACCGTCAGGCCTAAAGAGGGAGCCCTTTCCTGCATAGCTGCTGGTGCGGCTGAGGCTGGTTCTGCGTTGTTGGAGACTTCTTACTCTGCCTTTGCCTGTGATTTTTGGTTGCCAGGTTTAATATTTCTTGAGGCTTTCTGTTGTTTTCAGTCCCAGTTCTAAATAAAAAGTCAAAATCATTATGTGATTCATGAGCTCATCAAAAAATGTAGCAAACATGGCTCATTCATATGGTTGAGCTAAATGGAGTAGAAGCCCAGGCAGGCTACAGCTCTACTTGTCCACTGCTATCCTAGAAATAGGCTACTGACGTCACTGACTTTTATTTTGAAAACGTCACTGACTTTTATTTTCCCCATGCAATTTTTAAACGTGACACACGTTATATGTATATTTCATGAATCCATATTAGATGGCAGCTCCAGGTCTTTGGCTAAAATATTTTTGAAAACATGGCGAAAAGTTGGAATTCCTAGGTCTTTGATTAACTGAACTAACGAGTTGATCACATCGCCAGGCGCGTCGCACCCGCGGGTGTTGTGACACCTGCACTTTCACAGAAACATGACTCCATCCCCCCCCCCCCCCCCCCCCCCCCCCCCCCCCCCCCCCCCCACTTTTTTCTGAGATAGTCATTGATGAAACAAAACTAAAATCTGTACCAGCTTGCCAGAGCTAGGTAGGTTAGCCATGGTTAGCTCACACATTAGCAATAAACATCCCATATAACTGGAGAGACAGTTCTCCTCAATTAGTTTAGATGAATAAACATTCTATTTGCGTTGCAAAATTATGCACATTTCAATCGACACTAGCGTATTAAAAACTGGATAAACGTACACACTCCAAAAATGTTCATCATGGCAAAGATCTGGAACAGCTTACGCAGATTTTGTCATTTGAACGAGCACAGGTTAGAGGGCATTTTTGAGTTTATTATTTATTTTGAATTTATTTTATCTTCAGAACATGGCGTGACGAAGGAAACTGTGTTTATCTACAATTGAATTATTCATGTCATAGTTCTGTGTTTCTGTTTTTGTTTTTCCTTTTTCGGCCGCCAGATAGTGGCACTTCAGTTTTGTGTTTCTCCCTCATTGGTTTCCCTCTATTTAATTGTTTTATTGTTTTCAATTATTCAACTGTTCAATTGTTTTTGTTTGTGTCTTGTTATCCCTTCCCTCTTTGGATTGATAGTTCTTTGAGTTCACCTGTGTCTGATAATTTGCCCTGTCTATTTAAGTTCTTTGTTTCCCTGACTTGGGTGCTGGTTCCTTGTGAGTGTTTGCGTTTGTGTTTCTGCCTGCGTTTCTGTTTGTGTTTCTGCCTGTGTGTTCTGTTGTGTTTCAGCGTGTTTCTGACTGTGTTTCCGTCTGTGAGTTTTGCCTGTGTGTTCCTGCCTGCGTTCCTGCCTGTTTTCTGCCTTCCTGAGTTCTGCCCTGCCCTAGTTCTGTGTTTTTTTTTTTTTTTTTGGGGGGGGGATTTTTGGATTTTTATTCTGTTTTCTGTTTTTTGAAGGATTTCTTTGTGTTTTTTTGAGAGTTGCCCTGAAATTATAGTCTTTATGTGCATTTTCCTTTTTGACGCCTGAGTTTTTTTACTTTCTGCATTTGGGTCCATTTCCCTGAAAATCATGACAATTCAGATTGTGGGCAGAATTGTTAATCAAAATATTAGTCTTGACTTTCAATCAATCAGGGGAAGTTTTCTGCCTCCTCGATTTTCAGCTCAGCAGTCACCACTGTGCCTTAAGTTAAACTAGTCCGAACCAGTCAGTTAAATAATGTGTGTAATAGAACACACCTTGCCACGCCATTATAAAAACTGATGTCCCCCTTACATTACTTTTGTAGCAGTAAGATTACATTTATTCTATGGTGAGTTTTTCCCCTATATCCTCATGCTAAAATCAACTGTAAATCCACATTTTAAATCTGATATTTAAAAAAAAATTCTTACCGGGGGGCATGCCCCCGGACCCCACTAAGGGGTTTGCATCTTTGTCACCTACAAAAGTAGCCACAGCCATCTAGACAATAGTATGAGACTACATTTTTTTGGTAGGTTTAGCATTGCTGAACAGCTAGATGAAGGCTACAGGATTGGCATTAGAAGGCACAACGACGAGGTGACAAAATCAACACATTCTGTCCAGAAAAATAGACTGTGCGAAATTTTGTGGAGCCTTTGAGTTGGCTTTGCGTGGCCATGATGAGAGTGACAGCTCCAATAATCCCGGGATATTCTGTGGGTTGGTGAATTTTGTTGCCTCCTTTAAACTTCAGCATTCACATATTCACATTTTGTCCAGCAGATGGTAGCAGAAGGCTCTATAAATGACCTTGGAGTTAGCTAATAGTTTCCTACTCTTTTTATGACTTCATAGAATGTAACAGTGGCAGTTAATATGACTTTAGTAGTTCCATATTTAGAAATTGAGCTGTTGCCTGTTGGTAACTTTAGGTGATGTAGGTGAAATGGGCATTTTGTCATCTCTATCTACATATTATTTTATATTATTAAGGAGGGCAAAATATGTTCAAGTAGTGCTCCTGGCCAGTGTTTAGGCAACATTACAGTGTGTTGTGTTGTTTTAGATGAATTTTTATTTTTTGTGCTGAGCTATGAAGTGCTGCTTCAGTTTGTTTGTCCCCCCAAAAACTGCGCCCCCCCAAAAAATTTTATCACCAGCCGCCACTGATTGGTAGCTTTTTGTTTTAGGTGTAAATGTTTTCTGTGCATGTAGTTGTTTGAGCAGTATGTTTGTTTTGCTTGAAGGTTTATTTTGAGTAAGAGGCGGATGCTTGAATAGACCGCTGTTCCTTCCTTCCGTTTTGTTAGTTTGTATGTTGCAAATTAGCTAGCCAGCTACCGTGAGTGAGCATGCTTCCGCTCATAGTATATGGCCTTATTTTGATAAGTAGTGCACAAAGCTGGTTAGCTAGCTTGAGCATTTCTTTTTTTTGTTTATCTGTTTGTTGTTTTCACGTCAAACCCGATCTCCCCGCTCGCTCTTGCTTGGTCAGCTAACCCAGCTGTGCTTAAGCTTGTCTTCGTGCTTTGCCTGCCATTAATTTGAGTGGCTTGCCTATCTGCATGCTGTTGGTTTGCTTTACGCTCCGTCTGGGTTGCGGTGCCTAACTAATGCGTTTGGTTTGGCTTGAACTATTTTCTCCTACTTTGCTCTGTGAAGTGTGCATTGTGATTTTTGATGCCAATTGCAGTGTGCCTTATTGAAGTGTGATTCAGATACATATTCCCTTCTCTAAGCCGGCAGCAAACCGAATAGGCTAAAGCACAAGCAAGCTTGGTAGTCTGTTACCAGTAATCGGGGGAAATGTTAAATGTCGTATGTTATTGCCCGCAAAACATTTTAATGAATTAGAAAAAATAAAGCTAGTATTTCCCTATTTCCTTCCATAACATATGAAACCGGTATAAATAAAGAGGACCTGTTTTTTCTCAAGACCCCGGTCTTATTTGAGGTAACATATGATAACGGTCATTTCCTGAATATTACAGTTTTATTTCTCCTGGAGGAAGAGTTTTGGTCTTATGTGAGAAAAAAAAAAACAAACAAACAAAAAAAAACTACAGCAAAGGAGAGGAAGGAACAGGTGATGGATCAGTTGAAAGGGAGGAGTCAGTAGCTGGGTTCATACTTGGCAGCCAGGCTCAATCTGAAAACGTCACTGTTTGTGTACTCGGCATGCCATTGTAAACACTGAAGGGAGTGTGATTTACCTGGAGTTTACACGTTCATATGAAGAATGGCTACTGCGTATATTATCAGCAAGGTGTTTTCTTCAGTGGGAAAAGAAGTTCTTCAAAGAATTGGGATTTGGAGTTTCTGACTATTTGGCCATTTTGTACAGGAAACCTCAAGTCCTAAAGTCAGCAAACAAACTCGCATAAGACAGAGCACAAAATAACTAAAAAGGATTTCTATTAAAGGAAACTAATGTTCACAATTGTATGTCTTGACATTATTAGCGATGTAAATAAAAATATGTGATTCTGGGGTGCTGATTAGTTCAAATAACAACTATTTATTATATTTGAGGAAGCAGGAATATTTAAGGCGCTGGTCAGTTTGGCATGACCATCAATGTGGGAGGATATTACACAATGGCTTCAGGATAAAGAACACATGAGCACTCAGTCAAATAAAGCAAATGCACACAAATCTTATCTGAACCCTTTATTTCATGCATAGATCTTCACAAACTTATGGGTTTCATAAAATGCAAAACATTACACCATAGTGCATTTGACATTTTCAGCACAAGGTGAAGTTCAGTGCTTCTTGTAGGAGCCCTGATCTAACTGGAACATCAGTCAGAATGAGAGGGATGTTACATCTACAGTGAAGATGGGAAGAGCTTCAGAAAGGATGGAATCAGTGAGATGATGCCAAAGGAGGGTGACCAAGATAGCACCCAAACCCCTTGTTTCCACTTCTACATTTTACAATTAGATTCACTTTGATACTCCTCATTGGCTGTTGTTTTCAGTTTGATTCTTCTGGTTCCAGAACATCAGCTGCATCAACCTCCCCGTGGTCCATTGGTCCTGTTATTCATTGTCCAGATATGAAGAAAGGTATTCTCATGTTGCACAATTTCAGCAATATACATCACGTACAGTCCTATGTAAGCAAATTAAACAGTAAATGGCAAAAAAAAGGGATTAAGTAAAAGATTGGTTATATTCATTGAGAAAACAATGGTTTTTATCACTAGCTAAAGCAGAGCATATATATTTTCCCCCTCCCACCAAAGCAGTTCATGTCAAAAGGCTTTTTAAAATCTATACACAGCTCCACCTAGGGATCTGGGTCTGCGCAATTCTTGATTACCCATGCAACATCAGGATTATGGGATCTGGGGAAATATTAAGCACTCCATAGTGCATTAAAAAACAAAAGACCATTACACAAACCAGTTCAGATCAGAAAATCAATAGGGTTTCATGATGTTTTCAGAATAAATGTCATTTGCCTTGGACAAGATTAGAATTAGAATGTGTGCTGATGGCCACTTGAGGTCTCTGAAGGTTACAAGTTTACAAGTCAAATCTTGAGTCCTGAATTGGAAGATGAGACGGAATCGGTCAACCAATTAACTGGATGCTATGGAAACAGTAAATTGATTTAACTTCACACCCTTTCTATGATGTTAAAAAAACGAACCTAGTCTGATCTGCTCTCATAGTTTTGATCTGAACTGGCCTTAAAAGCAATAAACAGAGGAGAACTGGATTTCAAAAAAAGTAAACAAAGTTATGGAGTTAATGGAGTACAGGGCTTCATGTATTTCACAAATCCAAAACTACATTACACACTAAATCAACTTCTAAAAAAGCTATTCATGAATGCAATTTTTTAAATAATAAAACACACCAGTTAGTAAATAAAAATCAACTCAAAACCAATCCATTATAAAAAACTAAAACAAGTTGTAGTATTTTACCACTCAAGCATACTGTCATATTCTCCTTCTCGTCAAACACTTGCTTTCTGGATTTAATTGTGATTACTTCTCCGAACACCTCATATATTGTTCTGCTGAGCCTGGGAGTGTCTCTTCAGCAGTTTCTATGGAGACAATAGGTTCCACCACTAGAGGTAGACATAAGTAAAGTTATAATCCTGACTGAATATACCTTTGTTTACGTTGTTTGCTCAACCATATAATTCTGACCATATAACTCTGAAAGGCAGAAGCGCATGCAACTTAGCACACATCTTCCCCGTGTCTGTTAATCTCCTCACATTCCAGCATCTTCTGCAGTGTTTCCGCCTTATCCATGTCTTTGTTCTCCTTCAGAATTTCAATCAGGCTGAGAATACTCTGATGAGTAGAATCTGAATCAAACTTCAGAGCATCCTGTCTAAGCTGGATAATGGACTTATAAGACCTCTCGATCAGTTTGCTCATTTCAGCCTCACTGTCCTTCACTTCTTGCTGAAGTTTGGACATCACTTCCTCCGCTGAGAGTATTTTGCCTTCAATATCTTTTTTCAGGTCCTCAAAAGTTCCAGTTTTTTCTTCTTTTACTGCCTCATATATTTCATTGCCTTTTTTGTGGTCCGTGTAGCTGCATTTTCTGGGACAGACGGTACATTGGTTGTTCTCCATCACAGAACACCATCGTAGGTCCTTTACCCACCAGCACCCTGGATAGTGGCAGTTTACCTCACACACGGTGCAGCAAGTTGCTTTGCTCTTAATTTTGACCTTCTTCATGACGACTACATTGTATTTATATGTAAAGTTGTTATTTTTCCTCATGTGCTCTTTGTGCTCTTCCAGAGTTTTCTGTTGGTCCTCAAGTTCCTTCTGCTTCATGTGCCCCAACTTGATCTGCTTATCCAAGTTCTGGATACAAGCTTCCAGTCTCTGGCGTTCCTCCAAGACATTTTCAGTCATCCTCAAGCTTTGAGTTTTCACTCGATCCAAAGTCTGGAAGAACTCCCTCATGCTCTCTGCTCCATTATCCCAGGCTATTTTATAAATACCTTCATATTTCTTAGCAAACTTCTGAGGAGGAAGGTTGTTGAACAGGAAGTGAACAGGGTCACCATCTTCATCTTCGAAAGGTACGCCAGAGTTCATAACTGCATTACGAGCTGGAGGTGGCATCCAGTCTGAGAAGGTGATGAGAGTCAGGAGGTTTTTCTCTATGTTCTTCCCAAAGATGGACAGGATGGCATTAAAGATGTACTTCTGGCTGGGACTGAGGCGATTTTCAGATGCCTTTACCACAAGGCAAACTGCATCTATTTGTTGAACACCATTTACAGATTTCAATAATTTGTACAGATTCTGAGCAATGTTTTTATCTTTATCCAGACCTCTTGTGTCTCCAAATCCTGGTGTATCAATGACTGTGAGGGAAAAAGGACCAGACAGTTCCTCCAGCCCATAAATCTCATAGGCAGTAATCGCAGTGGTCTGAGATTCAGTTTGGTCACTTTCACCTTCAACCGGAATGATTTCAAACCTGATCTTGTCTTCCCACTTTACCCCCAGCATGTAGTTGACCATCATATTGATGAGTGAAGACTTTCCTGTTCCTGTTTCTCCTACCATCAGGATTGTCCTGTTCCTTTTTTGAGGGTTTTTTTGTCCCAATGTGTATCTCCTGACCGTATCTTCACCTTCATCCAGATCTTCCTGGACTGTGTTCAGCAGGTATATTTGTATGGGGTTTGTTACAATCAGTTCGCTGTTCTTAATTACATTTGACCAGTTTGACGTAGCTTCTTGTCTTGTCCTAGAGTAACTAAAATAATAAGAGAAAAGAACATGTGCTTTCATTTTGGTATTTATTGTAATTTCTACACACACACACACGCACACACAAACACTTTGTCCAGGATGTTGAGATAGACATTGTAGCATCTTAGAATTTAAGAAATTATTATTATAAAAACATTTTCAGCCTTAGTGAATATTCTTCATGAATCCAGTTTAAAAAGTACAGACAGCAATTCAGAGTACAATAAATAATTTATGACACATAATTAAAATACTACTTCCCCATAGATCTGTGCCATCACACACCCTCAAACAAATTGTTTAGACCAGAGACAAAAATATAATCAGCAACAAATCTGCCATCTGCAATACTCCATCTATCCTTTATCTATACCCACTTATCCTGGGCAGGGTCAGTGAGAGTGATAGGCTCCAGGTGTGAGGGAGTGGGGAATTTCGGAGACCAAACGCGACTTAGCAGGGATTCTTTAAGATATCCACCTGGGCGGAATAACCACTAAATCTCGTGAGAGACAAAGGGACGGGGAAAAATAAACAAAAAGAAAAACAATACTCCTCGGGGAGACTATCCCAAAGAAAAAGCTTTAGTGACCCGAGTACAGGGTGAAGAAACTAAGGCTTATGGAGTATTGTGAAATAACAACCAAAACAAGTCTGAAAAAATTGGTGAACGTGAGAACTTTAAGTAAGCAGCCCTCGCACAGCGGACTGCCAAAAGAACCACTAGAGAGTTGTAGAAAAGGAAAAAGGATAGTAGTGCTTTGTAGCCTATTGGAGCCTACAATCCAATAACCTCTAAGTTCAGTTCCGCAGTAACTCTTCGGGTAAAACAAAGGACATAGAAGAAGAACTGATCTAGTACTGAACAATACACTATACCTCTTACCAAACAGACAAACTTACCGGCTTTCGTGTAACGCAAGTGACACTAAAGCAAAGCTATTCGGTTTGCTAGGAGTTTAAATAGACGCCACCAGGTGCAAATCGTAAAAAGATATTTGCAGGGGTATAATACAATCAAGGAAATGAAGACACCTAAAAGGCCGTAATAACTGAAGAAAAGGCGTAGGGAAAACCTAATGGCCGTAGTAAACGAAAGAATGACACAGGCTGGAAAAGAAATGGTGTAAACACCCCAAAACCATGACACCAGGACCCTCTTACATTGGGCAAGAGGCAGGCCTGGACAGGCCGCCAATCTATCGCAGGGCTCACACGCTCACCCTTCACTTACACACTCATACCTTTGGCCAATTTAGAGTCTCCAATTAGCCTACCCGCATGTCTTTGGACTGTGGGAGGAAACCGGAGTACCTGGAGGAAAGCCACGCGGACACGGGGAGAACATGCAAACTCCACACAGAAGGCCCAGTCCGGATTCGAACCCAGGACCTTTTTGCCATGAGGCGACAGTGCAAAATACCAATATTACAGTGACCAACTGCTGCATGCAAACCATTTGTTCCCAGTGTAAGCTGCAGTTAGCTCTTCTTACCTTGTGTCATATTGTGCCATTGTTGAGTTCTCAGGTACCAGTTCTCTTGTAAGCAAAGAAAAAAAAAACAATCATCGAATCTTTGCCAACCAGAAAACACGCTTGCATGTGCACAGGAGGGACTGTCTCTGCACCTGAAAAAGAGAAATATTCATTTATTTTGACATAGAAAATTGAAGTGTTCTTGTAAAAATGTAGTCTCTTGGAAACCTGTGTACTGCATGTGGGTTCAGTCCTAAGGAGATAAACTTCTTCAAAAACCACCCAGCTACAAATGTATGCAAATTACAAACTGAAGGTAAATTTGCTTGTCTTGATGTTATCTTCACTGACATTGTGAAGCAGACAATCTGGTGAAGAATTGCAAATAAATGAAGAGAAATCGGACAAAGCCATGTTCTCACCTGTGTTTCTCAGATCATCTACAGCCCCAAAAAGGGCATCTTCCTGAGCCTCTTAACCTTTATAGTCTAAGCACGATTGGATGTATTTTTATACTGGTCTTAAGAAACGTGTTCTAATTGGTCATAATCTCCTGTTTGTTAACCAATTGACTATCATTTTAAAGAATAAATTAATAACAGTCACATCCTCACATATTCTTTGATAAGAGGCTCTAGGGGGATGATCATATTTTGTCAAAAACACTTCCACTTATATTTTGAGTCACAGCAAGGAGAAAAACAACATGGACACAAACAGGAGAGCAGAATTAAAGCGAGACCCAGAGGAGGATCTGGAACATCCCCAGCAGTGCAAATGCAGCCTAGAGACAGTGCGACAGGACCAGGGAAGGGAGGCAGACATTGTCTCATGATGGTATGATGAAACAAAACCCACAATGCCAGGTGAGGTGAATTTAAACAAAACTTGCACTTTTTATCTTCTTGTAAGTAATGAGTCCAGGGTACTTGTAGTTCTATTTTAACTTTGCCTAAAGCTTAATTGCAATGGATTTCAATAACACGATGGACATGGACAGATAACACATTTGTTATGTTTAATCCACAAACAAAACATTTCAAGCCCTCATTTAAGTACTTGGGGTACAAACCAATATCATTACAGCTATATAGGTACAATACTGCTTTTTATTTTCCTTCACATTTTAAAACAATAATTTAATCAGTTACAGACTGAGCAGAGCCACACAGGCAATCATTAAAATGGAGTGGGGGGGAAGGGGGGGATTCTAAAAGACAGCAGGACGTGCACTTGTATAGGTATATGAGAAGAAAACAAACAACAACAAAAAATACCTCAACTCTCAAAAAAAAAGTGTAACCTTTGTTCATATTGCAGGTCCCCCACACACACCCTCTGCCTCTCCTGCGTAAGAAAGTGAGGAGAGGAAACAAAGAACACCGAAGTGTTCTGATGTACAGTACAAATGTAGTCTCTTGGAAACCCATGTAATCGCGGGTTCAGTCCTCAGGAGATAAACTTCTTCAAATACCACCCGGCTACGAATGTATGCAAATTACAAACTCACAACTAAGTATAAATAAGCTTGTTTTGAAGTTAACTTCACTGACATCTTGAAGCAAACAATCGGTACTACAGATCCAAAGATCCAAACAGCCTAAAACTCCAGAATGCATCAAGAATGAAGAGAAACCACACAAAGCCGCTCTCTCACCTATGTTTGCCGGATCGTCTGCAGACCCAGGAGGTGTGTCTTGCTGTGACTCTTAACTCATATAGTCTGAGCAGGGTGGGATGTCCTTCTGCCTCGGGGTAAAGAAATGTGTTCTAATTGGCCATAATCGCATATGCTGATGATTTTTTAACCAATTGCTTACCATTTTAAAGAATAAATTAATAACCCCCTGCATTCTTTCTTTCTTTGGAGAAGAGGCAGAAGGGGCATGATCATATTTATTCTGTCAGAAACGCTTTCACTTTCATTTTGAGTCACAGCTAGCTAGAGGAAAAACATGAACCCACAAAAAAGAAAGCAAAAGAAAAGCAGGAGCCATCAAAGGAATTGCATCGTGGCAGAGCATCAGCTGTGCCTGATGTTTAAAAAACTCAATGTTCTGCTTTTTGTAACTGATTTACATGGTACAACAGGCCAATGTCCTTTAGTCCAGGGTTCTTGTAGTTCTATTTTAGCTTTGCCTTCAGATTAAATTCAATGGGATTCAGTACATTGATGGAAATAGACAGATAGTACTTCCATATTTAATGTTTACTGCACAAACAAAAAACCTTAGGCCATATGGTCCCCTTGATACAAACCAATATCATTACAGCCATGTAGGTTCAATACTTTTTTGTAATATGCATCTATCTATATCAGCCGATAAACTAACAATTTGCTCAATCAGCCGTCGGCCAATCGTTTTAAAAACAACCGATGGTCAACTCCAATGTCCTGTCAATCAAAAGGGAAAAGTCTATTGCTTATTTGTGATCCAAGAACTGGTTCTCATTCGCCTGTCAGATATAAAATAATTGTGCTTTGCTTTTCACATTCAGTATTTCCCCTATAATTGCTGCCAGGCAAAACTAACTCATTTTTTGAAATGCCAAAAAATGACATTTAGAAATAAAGAATCATTTGTGCTTTGGAGTGTCTGCAGGGCGCGGTTCCAAAACATAAGCCAGCCTCCATGCTGTTATTCTCTAGAGCATCTCAAAGTGAAAGTAAGTTTATGATATTTAACCTAACATTTTCTTGTGGAACCGCAATGCCACCGTATGTCTCTGATTTGCGCTGTCAATCCAAGATAATATTATTGCATCAACTCTATTTAAAATTAAAGCCGCAAGCGGTGTTGGGAGGGGTCCAAGCATTGGCACAAGTGCGCCCCCTATGTAGTGATTTTTAAATGGTTTTGTGCTCATGATCACATACCTATAGGCATCACAAAATATATTTCACAAACGGATTTTCCAAGACAATATATGACCACTCAGTCTCAAAAGGGACATCTCTACACGTAAAACCAATGGTAAGATTGTATATTTATTCAATGTTTAGTCCCAGATATTGACTGTAGAATGACATGGTATTATTTTTTTAAAACCTTGTCTCGTTTATTTCGTTATTCAGTGAGCAGCGTTTTCAATTTGCTGTATAGGCATATTTTAGGGCCAATGTCGGGTTTATCTTGTTGCTACGAAATACGATTTCTCTCAGCATAATGGCAAATTCAAAGACTAAACGAACTCGCTCGATATTGTCTTCAAATGGAGCCATGCCAAAGAAAAGTAATGATTAATCCTCTCAAAAAGCTTTTACTAACAAACTTTTAGTAGCAAAAAACAAAATATCAACTCGCCAGCCCTGCTACCTGCCCTCAGAGTACCGTATTATTTATTTAGACATTGGCAGAGAACAGCATAAATTGTGTCTTTTGTTTACATTCAATATTAGTAATTGCAGCGAGAAACTGCAGCTGTAGACACAAGATAGTGTGTTATGGTAGCAACGGAACGAAGCGGACTATATATGTATTACCGTCATTGTTTTATTATACCAGCGTGTTCTCGCGCGTTTGCACAGAAACTCAAATACTATCAATAAAATGGTTTAGCTATTTCTCAGCATAATGACAGATTCAAAGACTAAACGAACTCACCCGATACTGTCTTCAAATGGATTCCACCAAGAAAAGTAATTATTCATCCTCTCAAAAAACTTTTACTAACAAACTTTTGGTAGCCTAGCATGCACTCTGGCTGGCACTGTCTTCCATTGCTTCCCCGACGTTCAGACCCTCCCCTCACTGATAAAAACTAGACCCTACGGTGTCGGATTACTTGCGTCGCCATGGATGTCTTCTAGCCGCTTGCCGTAAAGAAGTTTACTAGATGTCGTAACACTTTAGATGTGGAGCTACAGCTCTTCCACACCCCACCTAATAAAAAAGTCCAAATGGCAGGCAAACAATATGGCGGACATAGGTTTTGTGTTGATCTGACTTACGGTGTGGGAGTTTGACCTTTTACACATGACCCTTTGTTATAGCGCCACCATCTGGCCGACATGGGTTATTTGTAGTGCCTGAGTAGTGGGGGGCCATAGGAACCCACCTACCAAATTTGGTTGGTCTACAACTTATGGTTGCTGAGCCTCAGACATTTTAGTGGAGAAAGCTTCCACGCCCCAACTAAAAAGTCAAAATTGTGGGCAAACAATATGGCGGACATAGGTGGTCCCAATAGCAAAGTTGTAGAGCATGTTCAGATGCATAGGTCGATGAAGTTTTTTGTTGATCTGACTTATGGTGTGGGGGTTATGGCCTTTTACGCATGACCCTTTGTTGTAGCGCCACCATCGGGCCGACATAGGTGATTTGTAGTGCCTGAGTAGTGGGGGGCCATAGGAACCCACCTACCAAATTTGGTTGGTCTACAACTTATGGTTGCTGAGCCTCAGACACTTTTAGCAGAGAAAAATAATAATAATAATAATAATAATCCTAGCAGATACAATAGGGTTCTACCAGCTTCGCTGCTTGGACCCCTAATAATAATAATCCTAACAGATACAATAGGGTTCCACCAGCTTCGCTGCTTGGACCCCTAATAATAATCCTAACAGATACAATAGGGTTCCACCAGCTTCGCTGCTTGGACCCCTAATAATAATCCTAACAGATACAATAGGGTTCCACCAGCTTCGCTGCTTGGACCCCTAATAATCCTAACAGATACAATAGGGTTCCACCAGCTTCGCTGCTTGGACCCCTAATAATCCTAACAGATTCTAACAGTAACATTGATCTTCATACCCCAGTGTTTACATCTAACAACACAAACTGTTCAGAAACTTTGGCTCCAGTTGATCCGCTGGTCAGTGTATCATTACGAAATCATCAGATGATGGGGTCCAAACTGCGTCATCTGAATCCAGCGATAATTAAACAACGCTGCTTGAAACTGTAAGTCATGCAAGGGTTCTGTGGGACCGTCGCACTAAACCAAGGGGGCTGTTGGGTGGCCACCTAAATATACGTAGCGTCTTGGCAAAACGCGATGAACTGAAACATCTTGTAACTGATTCAAACCTGGATTTTTTATGTCTATCTGAAACGTGGTTGAATAAACACTCCACAGCGGCAATGATAGATATACCAGGTTTTCAGAAGAGACAGAACTTTCACTTGGAATGTATTGGTTTGGATGTTTCTCTCTCACCACAAATGTCTTTCATAATAATTGGAGTGTACTGTCCACCAACATCTAGTAATGTTTTTTATGATAAGCTGTACAGTTTGTTAAAGGCGTGTGATTTTACCAAAGAGGTTATTTTATTTGGAGATTTCTACATTAACTGGCTTAATAAATCAAATAGGAGAAAACGTAAAAGCATAACTAGCAGTCTTGATCTATCACAACTCAGTAAAGGTCCCACATGGATAACTGGGTCCTCTGAAACACAAATTGATCTGATTTTTAGTAATAAGCCTGAACGTATATTGAAGTCATTTAATGTGATTACAGGATTGTCTGATCACAATCTAACACTCATAACCAGAAAACTTACAAAAAAAGAGGTTTAAGTATTCTTCTAACAGGGCATTTCATCAACTTAGAATACGCAAGTGTGAGCTTGGCAACTTAAAAAATGTATTAAATGGTATTAATTGGGAAGAACATCTCTCTCACAACTGAGCAGAGGAAGATGTAAATGTTTTTATGAATGTGATTCAGAATATGGTAAACAGTTTTATGAGGAAGGTGAAAAACAAATCTGGACAACGTAACTCTCTTCCTTGGATAAATGGGGATGTTTGGTGTCTTATGAAACAAAGGGACCATGCATTGAAACAATTTTTTAAGTCTAGATTAGAATATGATAGGCGTATATTTACCAGTTTAAGAAACAAAGTAACAAGTAAGAGCCAAAGCAAATTTCTACATCAACATAATAAACAGAGCAAAAGGTAATGTGAAATTGATTTGGCAGAATCTTAAAAAATTAACAGGAAAGAGTAATAAATTTATACAAAATATCAAACTTTACGTGAATGGAAATTACACTCAAAATCACAGTATGATAGCAGAAGCTTTTAACAATTATTTTGTGGATTTAATTAATATTCTTACAAAGACCCTTAGCTCAGAGATGCAGTATTCTGTACCAGAAACAATTGATAGCATCATACCCATGCTTACTCTTAAAGAGGTATCTGCATCAAAAGTTGATACGATTATCAGCTCACTGAAGAGTTCTAGGGCCAAAGATATATATGGAATAGACTCATTGTTTCTAAAAACTCATAAAGACTTGCTTATAGGCCCCTTAACCAAGGTTATCAATTTATCTATTTCATAGGGAGTTTTTCCCACCATGTGGAAGTATGCAGTCATTACACCTATTTACAAATCAGGGGAATACACAGATGTTAACAACTATAGACCCATAAGCATCCTCCCTGTCATGTCTAAAGTTGCTGAGAAATGGGTAGCAAAACAACTAATGTCACATCTTAATAACAGTTCTGTCTCTCTTCATCCATTACAATTTGGTTTTAGGAAGCATTATTCCACTGAAACTGCCAATTGTTTCTTTTTGGAAAAAAAAAGCCAGGATGGACAGTGGAGGTGTGGTCGGTGCTATATTCCTAGATTTGAGAGAAGCATTTGATACAGTAAATCACAATGTTTTACTCACCAAGTTATCACAATTCAACTTTTCACCAGGTACAATCAAATGGATAAAGTCTTATCTACAGAATAGGAAACAGTGTGTACAGGCCTGCAATTCAAAATCGGGATACTTAAACTATGAAGTTGGAGTCCCACAAGGGTCAATTCTAGGTCCATTGTTATTCAGTTTATATGTTAATGACCTTCCAGATGTCTGTCCTCCTGATATAAATTGTCAAATGTATGCTGATGACACAGTTGTTTATGTGCATGCAAAAAATAAACACCAGCTAAACATAGGCTCTCAGCTGCTATGGTACACATTTCAAACTGGCTGATCAAATCGTGCTTACATCTTAATGTTAAAAAACTGTTTGCATGTTTTTTTTTTTTTTTTTTTTACAAAAGTATGGATTTGGTAACTGAACCAGAAGTATTTGTCCAGAGGCAGAAAAGTGAGGTGGTACATGAGTTTAAATGTCTGGGACTCATAATTGATTCACAACTTAATTTTAAAAAACATAAAAAGAAAATTGTGAACACAGCGAAATTTAACCTGGCCAATTTTAGATTTATTAGAGACAATCTTACGACAGAGGCTGCAAAATTGTTTTTGAATGCCATGATTCTCCCTCATATCACTTACTGTCAAACTAGTTGGACACAGACATGTAAGACAACTCTCAAACCCATTGAGACAGTATACAAACAAGCTCTAAAGGTCCTAGACAAAAGGTCAAACCGACATCATCACTGTGACATCTTAGCCAAGTATGACCGCCTAAATTGGGAAAATCTGGTCAAATTTGCAGATGCACATTTAGTTTTTAAAATCCTTAATGGTCTCGCTCTGCCTGTGCTGACAGAGTTTGTGAAAAAAACTATAAGTAGGTCCACTAGGGCATCCACAAGAGGGAATTGCATAATACCATTAAGGAAAAGCGCTTTTAGCCAATCAGCCTTTTCTTTTAAAGCATCACATATTTGGAACACCCTGCCTGCAGACTTGAGAGACCTGACAAACATTGGCACATTCACCCAAAATTAAAAAATTTGGTTATTGGGTAATCAACAATGTCAACATTCTAAATATCTAAATATGCTGTCAGTATTTTAAATTTTGTTTATATGTGTATTTTGTGTATATGTATGTGTGGATATGTGTGTATATGTGTATGTATGTGTATGTATATGTGTATATATATATATATATATACAGTGGGGTCCAAAAGTCTGAGACCACATTGAAAATCTATAATATTTTCACGTAAACCTGGAAATAATCAGAAAGTTTGAGGATTCAGAAACATTTAAAAACACAAGAAGTTATTACATGTAAAATGAAGAAGAAATATTTAAGATTATGCACTATTTCTAGGTCAGCAATCAAATTTAAGCAAATTTATACTTATACTATTATACTACTATTTATACAAATACTTTGTACAAAAGGTCAGATTTCCTTGAGTTGTATCCCTTCCATTGAAGCATGCGTTCAGATGGTACTCAGGTGGATTTGATCTACTCATCAGAGGCTCGTTCAAGTAACTCAACTTGCAGCCAGTGTTCACCTGTTATAAATATGGCTGTGCCTCAAGTTTCCAGCAAATCGTTGCTTCCTAAGTAGCATTGTGATAGTGGGAAACATGGCATCAGAACTAAGTGAAAGTGTCAGAAGTCAAATTGTTATTCTAAGCAAAGAGGTGCTTTCTCAACGTCAAATCATGGCTAGACTAAAGGTTTCTAAGAGGACAGTGCATGGAACTCTAAAACGCTTTGCAGATACTGGATCAGTTGTATCCAAAAAACGATCAGGAAGACCAAAAATGACCACACCATCAGAAGATCAATACATCAAGCTTAGTTCCCTGAGAGATAGAAAAGCAACTTCATCACAGATACAAAATTTGCTAAATAAAGAACGCAATCAGCAATAAAGAACTCCAATCAGCAAAAGTACTGTCAAAAGAAGGCTGTCTTGTAGTGGTCTCAGAGGACGAGTAGCAGTTTCTAAACCACTTCTCAGGAGGGGAAACAGGGCCAAACGCTTGGGGTGGGCTAAGAAATACCAGCATTTCACAGTGGATGACTGGAAAAAAAGTCCTATTTACTGATGAATCCAAGTTTGAGATTTATGGCAGTAACAGAAGGGTGTATGTAAGGAGATGAACAGGAGAGAGAATGACACCGCAGTGTATCAAACTCACAGTGAAACATGGTGGTGGGAATATTCAAGTCTGGGGGTGTTTTGCCTACTCTGGAGTTGGACACCTGCACCGAATTGACTACACCCTGACCAAGGAGAAGTACCACTCCATTCTTCAGAGGCATGCTATACCCTCTGGTTTGCATCTTTGTGGAGAAGGATTCATACTGCAGCAGGATAATGACCCCAAACACACCTCAAAGCTTTGCAAGAACTACTTGAAGACCAAAGAAGTCCAAGGAGTCCTGACTGTCATGGATTTTCCTCCACAGTCACATGACCTCAACCCCATTGAACATTTATGGGGGCACTTGAAGACTGAGAAAGCCACGCATTCTGTGACATCACAAGAAGCTCTTTGGAACATTGTCAAATCATGCTGGGATAACATGGGTCATCAGGTTATGCACAAACGTGTGGAGTCCATGCCAGCTCGAGTGCATGCTGTCATTAAAGCAAAAGGGGGACATACCAAATACTCAGATATTCTGAAGTTCATGTACATTTTTCAAAAATTCAACTTTTCACTCAAATTGTTAAGCTCATATTATCATTTGTAATGAAAGAATTAGTATTACATTCAAAACAAATGCAAAATAGAAATATCTTGACTAGTGGTCTCAGACTTTGGGACCCCACTGTATATATTTTCCCTCTTCGCACCAAAGCAGTTTAAGTTTAAAGGCTTTTTAAATCTATACACAGATCCTCCAAGGGATCTGGGCCTACTCACTTCTTAATTACTCATCGGGATTATAGGACCTGTGGAAATACTAATCTACAAAGCACCCCACAGTACATTAAAAGACAAAAGACCATTAAACAAACCATTTTAGATCATAAAATCAACAGGAAGACTGTTTTACAATTTTTTCTGAAAAAATGCCATTGGTCTTGGACTACCAAGATTTTTTAGAGTGTGTGCTCAGTTACTGAGGTCTCCGTGGAATTCTATATGATAAAACACTTGGAAATGAAGATCCACCTCAAAAGAAATCAAATACAAAACAATAAAACCATTTATCAAATACAAAACAATAAAACCATTTTACCAGTCAAGCATACAGTCATATTTCCCCCCTTGTCATAGAGTTGCTTTCTGGCTTAAATTGCGTATACTTTTCTCAATACCTCATCTGTTGTTAGGTTGAGCCTGGGAGTGTCTCTTCAGTAGTTTCTATGGTGACACCAGCTTCCACCACTGGAGGTAGAGATAAAGAAAGTTACAATCCTGACTGAATACACCTTTGGTGGTTTATTATGGTAGCTGTTGCCCATGTGTCTGTTTCATAGTATGGGGCAACAGGGGAATTTCTTGGTTAATAAATATTCAGGATAGCTCTAACATAATTCAGACCATACAATGTGTACACGAAATGCAGAAGAGCTTGTAACACGTCTTCCCCACATCTGTTTGTCTGTTCATGCAGTATTTTCTAGAATCTTCTGCAGCATTTCTGCCTTTTCTGCCTCGTTGCTCCTCTTCAGCACTTCTATCAGCCTGAGAATACTCTGACGAGTAGAATCAGAATCGAACTTCAGAGCAAGGTCTCTAAGCTAGAGAATGCTCTGGAAACACCTTTCAATGAGGCTGGTTTTCTCAGCTTCTGCATTCCTCAACTCTTGCTCATGTGTGGACATCACTTCCTCTTGTGTGGCTATCATCCCTTCATAAGCTTTTTTCAGGTCCTCATAAGTTCCTGTTTTTTCTTCGTATTCTGGCGCATATATTGTGTATCCTTTTTCATGGACCGTATAGCTGCATTTTCGGGACAGACCGTACATTTCTCTTTCTTCATTACATGACCCCAGCTTAGGTCAGATACCCATGTACACAGATGATATCAGTTTACCTTACAATTGGTGCAGCACAGTGTCGTTGCCTGAACTGGGACCTTCTTCATGACTACAGTTGTGTATTTGTACTGAAAGTTATTTTTCCTTATGTCCTCTTTGTGCTCTTCCAGAGTTTTCTTAACTTCCTCAAGTGCCTTGAGCTTCATCTCCACCACCTCGATCTGACTCTCACAGCTCTGGATACAAGCTTCCAGTCTCGTACGTTCCTTCAAGACATTTTCAGTCATCCTCAAGCTTTGAGTTTCCATTCGATCCAAAGTCTGGAAGAACTCCCTCATGCTCTCAATTCCTTTATGCCAGCTCGTTTTATATACGTTTTCACAGGACACGTGAAGGGAGGCTGACGTTGCATGATGGTACGATGGAACACAAACCACAATACCAGCTTGGAAAGGAACTCACAAGATTTATTTCTGTTTTTTGACTGTGAGTTGTCAGAATGAGATCACAGCTTTAGCTGCTCCCCAGAGTTAATCAATCCAAGAACATGACCAAAGAAACATGCCTGGGGCCTCCAAATCACTAAAACTGCCCCTGATGAACACACAAAAAGAGTAAAATGAAAGCATAAGTCATCGGAGGTTCTGAAAATCCCCCACAATGCAATGGCAGCATAGAGACAGTGTGACAGGACACGTGAAGGGAGGCTGACGTTGCATGATTGTACGATGGAACACAAACCACAATACCAGCTTGTAAAGGAACTCACAAGATTTATTTCTGTTTTTCGACTGTGAGTTGTCAGAATGAGATCACAAGATTTTTTTTTGTTTTGTTGCTGAGTTGTCAGAATGAGAACAAAATAAAAAAGAGAAAAATCCTAGCTATGGATTTGAGCTCTTCTTAAACTGACCAGCTTAAGTGGTCCCCAGAGTTAATCAATCCAAGAGCATGACCAAAGAAACAGGCCAACTTAATTGATATGCTGACAAAATTATTCCATTGTGGCCAAGCGCACTGAAATAATTCAGTGAATTTGAAGTGAAAAATGCGACTGGGTTGAGTGTGTTTGAGGTGGATTTTTAAAAATTCAGGTACGGAGGTACGGAGACTGTATGTACAATTCTGAAAGTCTGAAATCATCTGGGTAGTATGTGTACTTAAGCATCAAAACTAAAGGTAAATTATGCTTTATCTAAAAAAAACAGCAAAATATATATATTAAATCAAATATTCATATTCCTTTTCCTTAAAGATACAGCTTAAACTTCAAGAAGCCAGCATCAGTAAAGAAAGAAAAACCAAAATAAATCTTTTGGAGAAACCTTCCAAGCCAAAACAAAGAAAAAATGTTGCATTAACTCAATAAATTCTAGGGGAGCTGTTCATTTTGGTGTGTAGATATTTTTTTATCCTAATTGGAGCTATACCACAATGATACTTATGCCTTAATGGGAGAGCTCTTTAAATCACCAACCTTACATGTTATACCGTTTGATCATTCTGCCATTCTGCTGCTGTGCTATCCCTGCAGCTGCTGCTAATGTGCTATCCCTGCTGCTGCTGCTGCTGCTAATGTGCTATCCCTGCTGCTGCTGCTGCTGATGTGCTATCCCTGCTGCTGCTGCTGCTAATGTGCTATCCCTGCTGCTGCTAATGTGCTATCCCTGCTGCTGCTGCTAATGTGCTATCCCTGCTGCTGCTGCCGCTGCTAATGTGCTATCCCTGCTGCTGCTGCTGCTGCTAATGTGCTATCCCTGCTGCTGCTGTTAATGTGCTATCCCTGCTGCTGCTGCTAATGTGGTATCCCTGCAGCTGTCAATGTGCTATCCAGCTGCTGCTGCTAATGTGCTATCCCTGCTGCTGCTGTTAATGTGGTATCCCTGCAGCTGTCAATGTGCTATCCAGCTGCTGCTGCTAATGTGCTATCCCTGTGTCAGGGTTCGCCCGGGTCCTTCCAGCACCAACCGCTAGATGTCGCCCATTTTTTCAGTTTCAAATCAGTTTACGGTTTCCTGTCTGTCGAACGAAGTTGGTTGATAATAGGTGCTCTCACTCTAGCTGTCGTTACAGTAGGTGTAACGTTAGTTGAAGAAGCTGAGCTAGCTAACGTTAGCAGCCTTATTGCTGCCTCAGCCTGTTACCCCTAGACTTTACCCCTAGAGAATAGTGGATGTTTAAATGCTTTATCAAAAAACATGTACTATACTTTTGTCTTGAAAGAATTAAAGATTATTTACTTGTAATCTTTTTCTTGCCATATTGTCTTCTTCTAACTGACTGAAGGTTATTTGTTCTTCAGTTAAAATTCTCATTAGGGTATGTCCTTTAGTTCTGTGGCTTTGTTAACTGAGCTGCCTCCAAATAGTTTTTGTTCATTAGCTATGATTGTGTTAAGCAAAATGGAGAAGGGCCTCACATTGGTCTTTGCCTGGGGCCTCCAAATCACTAAAACCGCCCCTGATGAACACACAAAAAGAGTGAAATGAAAGCATAAGTCATCGGAGGTTCTGAAAATCCCCCACAATGCAAATAATTTTCTGTGCTCTATTGATCTTGCCTGGTGTAACTGAGCTTGCCAATACGACCAGAAGTCAGGGTTTACACTTTTTGAGAGTATTTCATTGGTTCCAATACACCAGACAAGATCAGTAAAGCGTAGAAAAGTATTTGAATCCAGTACATATACGTATTTGACCCAGGTCTGGACAGGACCAGCAACGGGAGGCAGAAGTTGTCTCATGTCGCAATGAAACAAACCGCAATACCAGCTCATAAAGGTACACATAAAATATATTTTTGTTATAAGTCAAATGTAGAAAACGCGTTTAAAAAAAAAAAAACCTAAAAGCAGAAGTCACCAGAGGATCTGAAAATCCCCAGCAGTGCAAAGGCAGCATAGAGACAGTGTAACAGGACACGTGAAGGGAGGCTGACGTTGCATGATTGTACGATGGAACACAAACCACAATACCAGCTTGTAAAGGAACTCACAAGATTTATTTCTGTTTTTCGACTGTGAGTTGTCAGAATGAGATCACAGCTTTAGCTGTTCCCCAGAGTTAATCAATCCAAGAACATGACCAAAGAAACAGGCCAGGTTAATCAGTAAAACGTGTTCTTCCACAGGCCAGGTCCAAATACTCGGACTAACAGTCAGCTGAAATGGACTGAACCCAAAAGCACTCCTTCACTTCTCTGCTCTCCTGCTCTCCTAGTTTTTTACTTGCTATAATCTGGCTGAAAATTGCATTGTGGCCATGGTATGTGAACAACGACAATAGAATCCTAATATGGTAGGGCTTGCTGAAACAATTCAGTTTGAGATTAGTTTTAAACAATGTGACTGCTTTACATCCAGCTGTATTCAACAAAATTAACAATTTTCTATTTTTTGTATCGGACTTACAAAATACTACAGGACAGTTTATTTTAGTTTTATCTTAGTCTTTTTGGTGCCCAGTGTGTGGCTGTACATGTTAAATTCCTATTACCACCCTAATTTGGCAACCACCCCCCAGCTCATTCATGAACCCCACTGCTGATATGGGAGACAGTGCACATCCACTTTTCTCCTCTGAAACACGCGGTGTCATTAAAGTTGGCTGAGTTTGCATAGAGTGGAGTCAGGGGAAGACCTTTAACATGCAGCCCACGTGCCCCCGATCAACCAGCGCGATATGAAATGCGAACCCTAACCAACTGAGATCTCCCATTCCCTGGGCAATTCAATCAGCAAGTGCGTGTTGCCCAATGTAGTGACCGCCTGCAGTCGGCATTGGTGTGGCCCAGATTCAAGCTGAGGCTGTGGGGCTCATCAATGCAGTAGCGACTTAACCGAATGATTCACCTGGCAGCTGCAGTTCTATTTTAGCTTTGTCTTGAGCTTAAATTGTATAATTTCAATAACATGTTGGAAATGGACAGGTAATACATTAATGTTAATATTTATAGTAACATGCAGCCCATGGGCCCTCGCTCAAGCAACGATACCAATATGAGATGTCAGTTAGCTGCAGATGTCTGGGATGTGGGAGTTGCGCTTCTGCAGGAATTATCGACCAGATAAACCTGTTGCATATTTCTCTAGAATGTTGAATACACATCAGAAGGCATATTCTCCCATAGATAAAGGAGTTCCTAACAGAATAGGGTGTCTGACTTTTTTATAGATCACAATCCTGTAGTTTTAATGGAGAAGGTTAAAAACAAAAACCAGAGGTTATTTCAATGACCACTGCAAGTACCACCTTACAACTGGTGATCATTGTTAATGATGAGCTACAGTATGTGCACATGTATAACCATACAATATCCTAATTATGAACTAACTATATACAGCATTCAACTGCAGTCAATGCAGCCCATCTTGACTAAACAATGGTATCACCTTGATTATCCGCTTGTAACACAAATTACCAGCAATTTTCTGCTTTCTAAAAATATAACTGATAACATGAAACCACAGAACACACGTTAATATTACTAGGATATAATAACAAAAGTTGACAAGTATTTTTGTGGCAGGAGCAGGACATTCTTGGTGCTAAAGTTTAATCTCATAATTAAATGTTTTCAACGTACAAAAATGCCAAGTTACTCACACATACAAAGCAACTGTCTGTATCTCATTAATTCAAACTGGAGGGGTGGTGTGGTTAGGCCGCCATCTGCAGGAGAAGACGGAGACCCCAGATGTAGGCCATTGCAGTAATTAGTAACTCTTTATCTGTTCTGCCTGCAGTGAGACCAGGGGCTGGAATGAGATGCACATTGGTGCTATATATTGTTTATTCCCTTCTCCTTCTCTTGAATACACAATAAAAGCCTGTGTGCATCTGAGACTTGCGAACTATGTGGTTTGTGGAGAGAGGAACATCAGAACCAGTTACACTAGGCCTGCCATTAAAAATATTGATATCAAAATGATGCCAAGTTACCAGAAACAGTATTGGCTATCTTTCCTCACTCAAATTAAACAAGCTGTATTCCAAAGAAATTCTACCCAATTTTTCCAAAATTGTTTTTTGATATCAATACTTTTAATGGCAGGCCTTGATTTAGTTGGTTTGAATTAATGACTTATAGATAGTGCTTTGTATGTGTGAGTAACTCGGCATTTTTGTATGTTGAAAACGTGTTTTTTTTAAATCAAATATGATTTCTTTTTGTAGTGTGTTTTTTATGTGTGAGAACAGTAATTAATGTATAAGTGTAGGCTATGACAAAGATGCATAAACATAAATGCATGCAAACACGCATAGCCTACTTTCTGAAAGAAACACATAGGGATTCAATCATTTTTCTTTTATCATGAATGAAAGTGTATGTCATATTTTTACATTACAGGCATTTAGCAGACGTGACTTACATTGAATCCATTTATACAGCTGGATATATATACTGAAGCAATGCAGGTTAAGTATCTTGCTCGAGGGTAGAACGGCACTGTCCTACCAGGGAATCAAACCTGCAACCTTTAGGTTACCAGACCAACTCCTCAGCCATTATACTACACTGCGGCCCACTGCTGTCCCTATTTTTAAATGGAAGTGTTTTTAATAATTGTTTGCTTGTCGATAGAAGATCTATGGGGTTAGCCAACATTAATTTAGAAATGTGGCATTGCAGGGTAGCTACAGTAGCCTAGTTAAAAAGTAGTTATCACTACAGGTGAATGTGAATTGTTTTGAATGAAAGAAAATCAATATTCCTGGCATGAAGAAGTCATTATCTTACGCTAGTTTCTATATGAGCGGCATAATGTTACCTACTGGACCAAATGGCAACACAGATTTTAGTGCTTAATTTCAGAAGTGGCCATAGGCTACTATAACGTTATGTACTCAGTCTGTCGTCTCATTAGCAGGATAGGTAACGAAAAGGCAGAAAGTGGAAGAGTCAAATGTGTGGGTGTACTTCATTTGGATTTCAGAAACATAGATATGTTTCCCGCAAAGATTTTACAGATGCAAAAGCAATCGTTTAAATGTTAGATTTTCAGTTAGCCATCAAGCCTGTGTAACGAATTAGAGGTTTGCAGCAATCCGAAGAGAGGATTTGAATCTGGGTCTGCCACTCGTCGAAAGACAAATGCGCTACCCAGTGAGCTACAAGGGAAGTAGATAACAGAGTTGCAAAGTTTTGTTCTTTTAAACATGTGCACTTGTATATACAGTATGTCCACTTTGTGTCAGTATGCAATGTTTTTTTATTGGCTGATGTACCTAACTGTCCAATGGAGAGACGTGTTCTTTGTGGGCCTGGAGCATTTGTAATGATGTAATCAGGCAAAATCCCCTAAGTTTGGGGCTTTAGGTGGACATTGTTATTGTTTTGTGAGGACGTTGTTATTGTTTTGTGAGGATGTTGTGCCGTCCTCCTCTGACCATGGCCTAAACTGGCCCTCCAGCCACAGTGGAGTAGATCACATGGTGTCTCTCAGTTTTGGTTTTGTTTTGGAATCAATAGTCTCATAGTTATCATTTTCTTCTTCTTTAGAAACTCTTTCGTGATTTTGGCAGTGTGCTTTGGATCGTAATCATGTTGGAATATTCCTCTTCTGCCAAGCTTCTGGAGACCGGGAGTCATCTTGTCAGCCAGTATTTTGGTGTATCCACTGGCATTTATGGTGCCATCTATAAATGTCATCTCCCCAACACCTTTTGCACTCATACAGCCCCATATCATCACACTCCCACCTCCGTGCTTCACTGGGACTATGCATTCACTGTGGTAGTCCTGGCCAGGTTCACGCCAAACATGCTGGACCCCATCTGAGCCGAACAAATGTATCTTGGTCTCATCTGACCAAAGAATGTGCTCCCAATATTTATCAGGCTTCTTTTCATGTTCTCTGGCAAAGTTTAATCTTGCAGTTTTGTGCCGAAGAGCAAGCAAGGGTTTTTTTCTTTGACGCCGTCCATAGAGGCTGACGCTATGCAATGTCCTTCGCACCATCTGAACTGTCACAGAAACTCCAATTTCCATTGATAACCCCTGTGCCAAGTCTGATGCACTTGCCCGTCTGTTTTTCAGAGCTAGATTGTGCAAGTAGCGCACTGTCCGTGGCGTCATTTTAGGAGGATGGCCACTGCGGCTCTGATTAGTGGTACTATGGCTCATTCTATACCTCCTGATTACTGCTGTGACTGTGTTTCGACTGATTTTTAGTTGGTCACCGATCTTCCTGTATCCTTTTCCATCTTTGTGAAGTCTCACAATCAGATTTTTCAATTCCTCTGGCAATTCTTTTCCATGTGGAGCCATGATGCAGACATGCAGATAGACACAGCCCATAGGTCCAAAATTGAGAAAGTTCTGGTGTTCACAGGTCATTTTATAACCATGTTCATGCAATTAGGCTAATTGGAAATCACAGGTGTACTCAATTTTGTTTCAATGATCACAGGTTTTCTAACTTGTGTGATAGTGATCACAGGTGTATTCACTTTTGTTGCATTGAGTTTCTACTTTGAGGCCTGTATTTTCAATATAGTCTTTCTAAAGTATTTGTTTTTGGTTGTTCATAAGAAGAAATACTCTACTTGTCAACTTAGAAATAATGCAATTATTGAGAGGTGATACAATTTTGAATCATTTGACATTTAAGTGATATTGCACAGGGGTGTACTCACTTCTGTTGTATACTGTAGTACAAAACAAACGTTTTGGGAACGTTCCTGCTGCAGGCTGCAGTGTGGCCGTATTGGGCACAGCTGTAATTTTCTGGGGTGATGCACGTGAGGGCCTCTCCTGGGTGCCATACCACCTACCTGCAGCAGGTGGAGCCCTCCCCAAGGAGCTGACGCTGGGGAAAGGTGTCACTGGGGAAATACTTGCTTCCGATCTCTTGGCCTTATGGTCGTCACCAGCGACGTGCACAAAGGGATGTTCACACCAAACGCGCACCGAAAAGAGATTTCAGTTAAACAGAAAAGAGAGTGTTCAGTTTTCCTTTTCTAATTTGAGAGCAGAGGTATTTGTTTAGTTTTCTCCTACCATGCCTATATAACTGGACAAGTTGTGTTTTTGAATCAACAGTCCCCCCTCGCCCCACCCTCCAACCCTCCCGCCCCCCACCCCCCACCCCCCACCACCCTTCTTGGTGAATCCTTAAATCCTAAAGTGACTATACTCATTCTATAACAGATAAAATCATAGTTTTCAAAAGTGATGCATATAAAAAAATATATATTAAACCTACATAACTGTAACAATGGTCTGTTCTCAGAGGACCATATGGCCTAAATTTTTTGTTTGAAAAAAAAAAGCTGGAAATGTAGTTTTTTTTTTAAACATCAGGTACTGCTGGTATGTCCCATATTCACTCTGCACAATTGAATAAGTCTGATAGCTCCTGTCTTTATCTTAATTAATTGGTTAAAACAAATCATCAGCATGTGTGATTATGGCCAATTAGAACACCAGGGCAGAAAAACATTCCTCCCTGCTTAGACTAAAAAAGTTAAGAGGCTCCAGAAGACACTCCTCCTGGGTCTGCAGACGATCCGACAAACACAGATGAGAGACCAGCTTTGTGTGGTTTCTCTTCATTCTTGATGCATTTATGCTGTTGGATCCTCATTTCTAATTATGCTTCACCCGATCTGTATTGCCGATCGTTTGCTTCACAATGTCAGTGAAGTTAACTTCAAAACAAGCTTATTTATACTCAGTTGGGAGTTTGCCATTTGCATACATTTGTAGCCGGGTGGTATTTGAAGAAGTTAATCTTCTGAGGACTGAACCCACGTTTCCGAAAGACTGCATTTGTTCATCAGAACACTTAAATTGTCTTTGCCTCCTTGCTCTGCTTCCTTTTGTAAGACAGGAAGAAGGTGAGTGTCCAAAAGATTTGCCGCATAAGCAAAGGAAACTACTTTCTGCTTTGAATGTGCATCAATGGGGTTTATCTTGTCAAAATAAATGTATATCTTTACCTTTCTCAGGTGCAGAGACGGTCCTTCTCGTGCATGTGTGTTTCCTGGTTGCCAAAGACACTGTATTTGTTTTCTTTCTGTGTTTACAAGAGGACTGGTACCTGAGAGCCTGAGAATGGCACAATCTCATGGAAGGTAACAATGCAGTTTCTGACTGCAGTTTCTACGGTACACATACTGTTTGTTTGCAACAGCTGGTTACTGTAATATTGGTATTTCGGTGTATTGCAGATGTCAGATCTGCCACGCAGACTTCCTTTTTGTCTCTGGTTTGAATCATTTGTTTGAGGGTGTGTATACAGTTCTCACAAATCTCTGCCAAAGGAGTGTATTAATTATGTGCACTGAATTATTTATTATTGTACTCTGTGTACACTGAATAGCTGTCTTCACTTTTTAAACTGGATTCATAAAGAATATTCACTAAGGTTGACATTTTTTCTTCAATTATAATATATGATACACACACATTTATCATGTACAGTATGTGTGTGTGCAAGTTTGTGTGTGTGTGTGTGTGTGCGTGTGTGTGTGTATGCGTGTGTGTGTGACTATGTATGTGTGTTTACCTGTGTGCATGTGCATGCGTGCATACGTGCATGCGTGTGGGTGTCTGTGTGCGTGTGTGTGCAAGTTTGTGTGTGTGTGTGTGTGCGTGTGTGTGTGTATGCGTGCGTGTGTGTGTGTGTGTGTGTGACTGTTTGTGTGTGTGTGGTAATTACTATGAATAAAAAAATGGCTCTTTAGAAAAAAAATTCTCTATCTTTTAGTTGCTCTACAACAAGAGAAGAAGCTACATCTAAGTGGTCAGATGTAATTAAGAACAGCAAACAGATTGCAACAGAACCCATGAGAACACACCTGCTGAACAGTCAAGAGAGCACTGAATAAAGATGGACTCATCAGGAGATACACGTTTGTAAGAAAGGACCCCAACAAAAGGAACAGGACAATCATGATGGTGGGAGAAACAGGAACAGGGAAGTCTGCGCTCATCAATATGATGGTCAACTACATGCTGGGTGTAAAGTGGGAAGACAAGATCAGGTTTGAAATCATTCCAGATGAAAGCAAAAGACCTCAAACTGAATCTCAAGCCACTGTGATTACTGCCCATGAAATTTTTGGGCTGGAGAAATTGTCTGTTCCTTTTTCGCTCACAGTCATTGATACGCCAGGATATGGAGACACAAGATGTCTGGATAAAGATAAAAACATTGCTCTGAATCTGTACACATTCTTGGTGATGTTCAACAAATAGATGCAGTTTGCCTTCTGGTGAAGGCATCTCAATATCGCCTAAGTCCCAGCCGGAAATACATCTTTGATGCCATCCTGTCCCTCTTTGGGAAAAACATATAGAAAAACTTCATGATTCTCATCACCTTCTCAGACTGGATGCCACCTCCAGCTCTTCAGCTAGTTTCTGAGTCTGGTGTACCTTTCCTCAAAGATGAAAATAATGACCCTGTTCACTTCCTGTTCAACAACCTTCCTCCTCAGAAGTTCGCTAAGAAATACAAAGAAACATATAAAACAGCCTGGGATAATGGAGCAGAGAGCTTCAGAGAGTTTTTTCAGGCTTTAGATAAAATGGAACCGCAATGCATGAAGATGACCGAAAACGTTTTGAGGGAACGTTGGAGCCTGGAAGAGGGTATCCAGAACTTGGCGAGTCAGATTAAAGAGGAGAAGGAGAAGCACAAGGCACTTGAGGAGCTGCAGAAAAGACTGGAAGAGCACAAAGAGGACATGAGGACAAGTAACACCTATCAGAATACATGCGCAGCTGAGAAACATGCAACTTCCAGCACTGTGTCTGAGGCAAACCGCCACTCTCCCTGGCATTTCTGTATATTCTCAATCTGGGGTTTTTTAATGCGTCTGGTAATTGCTACATATAGGAGAATTGGAGGACCAGAAAAAAGATGCCAAGCACAAACTAGCCACAGACATATCCAAACTTGAAAAAGAGCTGAAGGACATGAAGGCTGTGAAGGCCAAACTGATGGAGAGTTGTTACCGATCCATTCTGCAGCTGAGAAAGCTCGCTCTGAAGTTTGATTCAGGTTCTACTCATCAGAGCGTTCTCAGGCTGATTGAAATGCTGAGGGAGAACAAAGACACGGAGAAGGCGGAAACCCTGCAGATGATGCTGAAGAAGACTGTGTGAGGAGATTAACAGACACGGAGAGCACGCGTGTTCAGTGAAGCCTCTATAGTTCTATGCGTTAAGTTTTCTGCAGACAGTAGTACCTGACACATCCACGCCTGCCTCCTGGGCGTTTCTGATCTGTCAGAAAAATGTTTCTTTATTAGGGTGAGAATTTAACAGTGTAACAAAGCTGAAGACACCTGACTAATTAGAAACCTGATGAAACCATTTGTTCCGAACATGATGGTTCCTTGAAATAGGGGGCAGGGTTGGGGGGGGGGGTCATATATAAAAAGTAATGTTATTTCTGCATGGTGATACCAACATGTACTAAAATACCCTTTAATAAAAGTTGAGAACTATGCTTTAACCACTTTTGCATTGTTTGAGTGTAAATATAAAATTGTGGAGTACAAAGCCAAATCAAGAAAAATTGTCTTTGTCCCAAACATTATGGAGCTCACTGTATATGCTTTAGCTATTGACAGACTATTATTTGCTCAATGAAAATAGTTAAGAATACAAGCATTGGTTTCCCTCTATTTAATTGTTTTATTGTTTTCAATTATTCAACTGTTCAATTGTTTTTGTTTGTGTCTTGTTATCCCTTCCCTCTTTGGATTGATAGTTCTTTGAGTTCACCTGTGTCGGATAATTTGCCCTGTCTATTTAAGTTCTTTGTTTCCCTGACTTTGGTGCTGGTTCCTTGTGAGTGTTTGCGTTTGTGTTTCTGCCTGTGTGTTCTGTTGTGTTTCAGCGTGTGTTTCTGACTGTGTTTCCGTCTGTGAGTTTCGCCTGTGTGTTCCTGCCTGTGTTCCTGCCTGTTTTCTGCCTTCCTGAGTTCTGCCCTGCCCTAGTTCTGTGTTTTTTTTTTTTTGGGGGGGGGGGGGATTTTTTTAAATTTATTCTGTTTTCTGTTTTTTGAAGGATTTCTTTGTGTTTTTTCGAGAGTTGCCCTGCGTGGCCTTCTTTTGGTTTTCCGCCTTTGCTCCTGTTGAAATTATAGTTTTATGTGCATTTCCCTTTTTGACGCCTGAGTTTTTTTACTTTCTGCATTTGGGTCCATTTCCCCGAAAATCATGACAATTCAGATCGTGGGCAGAATTGTTAATCAAGGAAAATATTAGTCTTGACTTTCAATCAATCAGGGGAAGTTTTCTGCTTCCTCGATTTTCAGCTCAGCAGTCACCACTCTGCCTTAAGTTAAACTAGTCCGTACCAGTCAGTTAAATAATGTGTGTAATAGAACACACCTTGCCACGCCATTATAAAAACTGATGTCCCCCTTACATTACTTTTGTAGCAGTAAGATTACATTTATTCTATGGTGAGTTTTTCCCTATATCCTCATGCTAAAATCAACTGTAAATCCACATTTTAAATCTGATATTTAAAAAAAAATTCTTATCGGGGGGCATGCCCCCGGACCCCCCTAAGGGGTTTGCATCTTTGTCACCTACGAAAGTAGCCACAGCCATCTAGACAATAGTATGAGACTACATTTTTTTGGCAGGTTTAGCATTGCTGAACAGCTAGACGAAGGCTACAGGATTGGTATTAGAAGGCACAACGACGAGGTGACAAAATCAACACATTCTGTCCAGAATAATAGACTGTGTGAAATTTTGTGGAGCCTTTGAGTTGGCTTTGCGTGGCCATGATGAGAGTGAGAGCTCCGATAATCCTGGGATATTCCGTGGGTTGGTGAATTTTGTTGCCTCCTTTAAACTTCAGAATTCACATATTCACATTTTGTCCAGCAGATGGCAGCAGAAGGCTCTATAAATGATCTTGGAGTTAGCTAATATTTTCCTACTCTTTTTATGACTTCATAGAATGTAACAGTGGCAGTTAATATGACTTTAGTAGTTCCATATTTAGAAATTGAGCTGTTGCCTGTTGGTAACTTTAGGTGATGTAGGTGAAATGGGCATTTTGTCATCTCTATCTACATATTATTTCATATTATTAAGGAGGGCAAAATATGTTCAAGTAGTGCTAATGGCCAGTGTTTAGGCAACATTACAGTGTGTTGTGTTGTTTTAGATTATTATTATTTTTTTTTGTGCTGAGCTATAAAGTGCTGCTTCAGTTTGTTTGTCCCCCCAGAAACTGCGCCCCCCCAAAATTTTTTATCACCAGCCGCCACTGATTGGTAGCTTTTTGTTTTAGGTGTAAATGCTTTCTGTGCATGTAGTTGTTTGAGCAGTATGTTTGTTTTGCTTGAAGGTTTATTTTGAGTAAGCGGCGGATGCTTGAACGGACCGCCGTTCCTTCCTTCCGTTTTGTTAGTTTGTATGTTGCAAATTAGCTAGCTAGCTACCGCGAGTGAGCATGCTTCCGCTCATAGTATATGGCGTTATTTTGATAAGTAGTGCGCGGAGCTGGTTACCTAGCTTGAGCATTTCTTTTTTGTTTATCTGTTTGTTGTTTTCACGTCAAACCCGATCTCCCCACTCTCGCTTGGTCAGCTAACCCAGCTGTGCTTGAGCTTGTCTTCGTGCTTTGCCTGCCATTAATTTGAGGGGCTTGCCTATCTGCATGCTGTTGATTTGCTTTATGCTCCGTCTGGGTTGCGGTGCCTAACTAATGCGTTTGTTTTGGCTTTAACTATTTCCTCCTACTTTGCTCTGTGAAGTGTGCATTGTGATTTTTGATGCTAATTGCAGTGTGCCTTATTGAAGTGTGATTCAGATATATATTCCCTTCTCTAAGCCGGCAGCAAACCGAGTAGGCTAAAGCACAAGCAACCTTGGTAGTCTGTTACCAGTAATTGAGGGAAATGTTAAATGTCGTATGTTATTGCCCGCAAAACATTTTAATGAATTAGAAAAAATAAAGCTAGTATTTCCCTATTTCCTTCCATAACATAGGAAACCGGTATAAATAAAAAGGACCTGTTTTTTTTCTTTTACTCAAGACTCCGGTCTTATTTGTAGGAGGTAACATATGATAACGGTCATTTCCCGAATATTACGGTTTTATTTATCCTGGAGGAAGAGTTTTGGTCTTATGTGAAAAAAATGTCACTGTTTGTGTACTCCGCATGCCATTGTAAACACCGAAGGGAGTGTGATTTACCTGGAGTTTACACGTTCATATGAAGAATGGCTACTGCATATATTATCAGCAAGGTGTTTTCTTCAGTGGGAAAAGAAGTTCTTCAAAGAATTGGGATTTGGAGTTTCTGACTATTTGGCCATTTTTCACAGGAAACCTAGAAGGTCAAAGTAAAGTAACGCTAATTTTTTTTTTTTTAAGTCAGCAAACCAACTCGCATAAGACAGAGCACAAAATAACTAAAAAGGATTTCTATTAAAGGAAACTAATGTTCACAATTGTATGTCTTGACATTATTAGAGATGTAAATAAAAATATGTGATTCTGGGGTGCTGATTAGTTCAAATAACAACTATTTATTATATTTGAGGAAGCAGGAATATTTAAGGCGCTGGTCAGTATGGCATGACCATCAATGTGGGAGGATATTACACAATGGCTTCAGGATAAAGAACACACGAGCACTCAGTCAAATAAAGCAAATGCACACAAATCTTATCTGAATCCTTTATTTCATGCATAGATCTTCACAAACTTATGGGTTTCACAAAACGCAAAACATTACACCATAGTGCATTTGACATTTTCAGCACAAGGTGAAGTTCAGTGCTTCTTGTAGGAGCCCTGATCTAACTGGAACATCAGTCAGAATGAGAGGGATGTTACATCTACAGTGAAGATGGGAAGAGCTTCAGAAATGATGGAATCAGTGAGATCATACCAAAGGAGGGTGACCAAGATGGCACCCAAACCCCTTGTTTCCACTTCTACATTTTACAATTAGATTCACTTTGATACTCCTCATTGGCTGTTGTTTTCAGTTTGATTCTTCTGGTTCCAGAACATCAGCTGCATCAAACTCCCCGTGGTCCATTGGTCCTGTTATTCATTGTCCAGATATGAAGAAAGGTATTCTCATGTTGCACAATTTCAGCAATATACATCACGTACAGTCCTATGTAAGCAAATTAAACAGTAAATGGCTAAAAAAAGGGATTAAGTAAAAGATTGGTTATATTCATAACTATATTAATTGAGAAAACAATGGTTTTTATCACTAGCTAAAGCAGAGCATATATTATATTTTCCCCCTCCCACCAAAGCAGGTCATGTCAAAAGGCTTTTTTAAATCTATACACAGCTCCACCTAGGGATCTGGGCCTGCAAAATTCTTGATTACCCATGCAACATCAGGATTATAGGATCTGGGGAAACACTAAGCACTCCATAGTACATTAAAAAACAAAAGACCATTACACAAACCAGTTCAGATCAGAAAATCAATAGGGTTTCAGGATGTTTTCAGAATAAATGTCATTTGCCTTGGACAACCAAGTTTTTTATTAGAATGTGTGCTGATGGTCACTTGAGGTCTCTGAAGGTTACAAGTTTACAAGTCAAATCTTGAGGCCTGAATTGGAAGATGAGACAGAATCGGTCAACCAATTAACTGGTTGCTATGGAAACAGTAAATTGATTTAACTTCACACCCTTTCTATGATGTTAAAAAATTAATCTTGTCTGATCTGCCCTCATAGTTTTGATCTGAACTGGCCTTAAAAGAAATAAACAGAGGAGAACTGGATTTCAAACAAAGTAAACAAAGTTATATTTACCTGCAATGAAGGCTGACAGTATAAGAGATTGGAAACAGTAAAGTACTACCCCAGCAGTTCTTCCTCCCAAGTACAATTTTTTGCAAGATTCTTGAAATTATTTGTCCAGTTTTATTTAAGGGAATACAGGGCTTCATGTATTTCACAAATCCAAAACTACATTACACACTAAATCAACTTCTAAAAAAGCTATTCATGGATGCAATTTTTTAAATAATAAAACACACCAGTTAGTAAATAAAAATCAACTCAAAACCAATCCAATATAAAAAACTAAAACAAGTTGTAGTATTTTACCACTCAAGCATACTGTCATATTTTCCTTCTTGTCAAACACTTGCTTTCTGGATTTAATTGTGATTACTTCTCCGAACACCTCATATATTGTTCTGCTGAGCCTGGGAGTGTCTCTTCAGCAGTTTCTATGGAGACAATAGGTTCCACCACTAGAGGTAGATATAAGTAAAGTTATAATCCTGACTGAATATACCTTTGTTTACTTTGTTTGCTCAACCATATAATTCTGACCATACAACTCTGAAAGGCAGAAGCGCATGCAACTTAGCACACATCTTCCCCGTGACTGTTAATCTCCTCACATTCCAGCATCTTCTGCAGTGTTTCCGCCTTCTCCATGTCTTTGTTCTCCTTCAGAATTTCAATCAGGCTGAGAATACTATTAAGTGTAGATTTTGAATCAAACTTCAGAGCATGCTGTCTAAGCTGGATAATGGACTTATAAGACCTCTCGATCAGTTTGCTCATTTCAGCCTCACTGTCCTTCACTTCTTGCTGAATTTTGGACATCACTTCCTTCGCTGAGAGTATTTTGCCTTCAGCATCTTTTTTCAGGTCCTCATATGTTCCAGTTTTTTCTTCTTTTACTGCCTCATATATTTCATTGCCTTTTTTGTGGTCCGTGTAGCTGCATTTTCCGGGACAGACGGTACATTTGCTGTTCTCCATCACAGAACACCATCGTAGGTTAGTTGCCCACCAGCATCCTGGATAGTGGCAGTTTACCTCACACACGGTGCAGCAAGTTGCTTTGCTCTTAATTTTGACCTTCTTCATGACGACTACATTGTATTTATATGTAAAGTTGTTATTTTTCCTCATGTCCTCTTTGTGCTCTTCCAGAGTTTTCTGTTGGTCCTCAAGTGCCTTCTGCTTCATGTGCCTCAACTTGATCTGCTTATCCAAGTTCTGGATACAAGCTTCCAGTTTTCTACGGTACCCCAAGACATATTCAGTCATCCTCAAGTTTTGAGTTTCCATTCGATCCAAAGTCTGAAAGAACTCACTCAAGCTCTTTTCTCCATTATCCCAGGCTGTTTTATATGTTTCTTTGTATTTCTCAAAAAAATCCTGAGGAGGAAGGTTGTTGAACAGGAAGTGAACAGGTTCACCACCTTCGTCTCTGCGGAAAGGTACGCCAGAGTTCATAACTGCATTAAGAGCTGGAGGTGGAGTCCAGTCTGAGAAGGTGATGAGAGTCAGGAGGTTTTTCTCTATGTTCTTCCCAAAGATGGACAGGATGGCATCAAAGATGTACTTCTGGCTGGGACTGAGGAAATTTTCAGATGCCTTTACCACAAGGCAAACTGCATCTATTTGTTGAACACCATTTACAGATTTCAATAATTTGTACAGATTCTGAGCAATGTTTTTATCTTTATCCAGACCTCTTGTGTCTCCAAATCCTGGTGTATCAATGACTGAGAGGGAAAAAGGAACAGACAGTTCCTCCAGCCCATAAATCTCATAGGCAGTAATCTTAATGGTGTGAGAGTCAATCATGGACATTGGATCTCTATCTGGAATGATTTTAAATCTGATCTTGTCTTCCCACTTTACCCCCAGCATGTAGTTGACCATCATATTGATGAGTGAAGACTTTCCTGTTCCTGTTTCTCCTACCATCAGGATTGTCCTGTTCCTTTTTTGAGGGTTTTTTTGTCCCAATGTGTATCTCCTGACCGTATCTTCACCTTCATCCAGATCTTCCTGGACTGTGTTCAGCAGGTATATTTGTATGGGGTTTGTTACAATCAGTTCGCTGTTCTTAATTACATTTGACCAGTTTGACGTAGCTTCTTGTCTTGTCCTAGAGTAACTAAAATAATAAGAGAAAACATGTGCTTTCATTTTGGTATTTATTGTAATTTCTACACACACACACACGCACACACAAACACTTTGTCCAGGATGTTGAGATAGACACTGTAGCATCTTAGAATTGAAGAAATTATTATTATAAAAACATTTTCAGCCTTAGTGAATATTCTTCATGAATCCAGTTTAAAAAGTACAGACAGCAATTCAGAGTACAATAAATAATTTATGACACACAATTAAAATACTACTTCCCCATAGATCTGTGCCATCACACACCCTCAAACAAATTATTTAGACCAGAGACAAAAATATAATCAGCAACAAATCTGCCATCTGCAATACTCCATCTATCCTTTATCTATACCCACTTATCCTGGGCAGGGTCAGTGAGAGTGATAGGCTCCAGGTGTGAGGGAGTGGGGAATTTCGGAGACCAAACGCGACTGAGCAGGGATTCTTTAAGATATCCACCTGGGCGGAATAACCACTAAATCTCGTGAGAGACAAAGGGACAGGGGAAAAATAAACAAAAAGAAAAACAATACTCCTCGGGGAGACTATCCCAAAGAAAAAGCTTTAGTGACCCGAGTACAGGGTGAAGAAACTAAGGCTTATGGAGTATTGTGAAATAACAACCAAAACAAGTCTGAAAAAATTGGTGAACGTGAGAACTTTAAGTAAACAGCCCTCGCTCAGCGGACTGCCAAAAGAACCACTAGAGAGTTGTAGAAAAGGAAAAAGGATAGTAGTGCTTTGTAGCCTATTGGAGCCTACAATCCAATAACCTCTAAGTTCAGTTCCGCAGTAACTCTTCGGGTAAAACAAAGGACACAGAAGAAGAACTGATCTAGTACTGAACAATACACTATACCTCTTACCAAACAGACAAAGTTACCGGCTTTCGTGTAACGCAAGTGACACTAAAGCAAAGCTATTCGGTTTGCTAGGAGTTTAAATAGACGCCACCAGGTGCAAATCGTAAAAAGATATTTGCAGGGGTATAATACAATCAAGGAAATGAAGACACCTAAAAGGCCGTAATAACTGAAGAAAAGGCGCAGGGAAAACCTAATGGCCGTAGTAAACGAAAGAATGACACAGGCTGGAAAAGAAATGGTGTAAACACCCCAAAACCATGACACCAGGACCCTCTTACATTGGGCAAGAGGCAGGCCTGGACAGGCCGCCAATCTATCGCAGGGCTCACACGCTCACCCTTCACTTACACACTCATACCTTTGGCCAATTTAGAGTCTCCAATTAGCCTACCCGCATGTCTTTGGACTGTGGGAGGAAACCGGAGTACCTGGAGGAAAGCCACGCGGACACGGGGAGAATATGCAAACTCCACACAGAAGGCCCAGTCCGGATTCGAACCCAGGACCTTTTTGCCATGAGGCGACAGTGCAAAATACCAATATTACAGTGACCAACTGCTGCATGCAAACCATTTGTTCCCAGTGTAAGCTGCAGTTAGCTCTTCTTACCTTGTGTCATATTGTGCCATTGTTGAGTTCTCAGGTACCAGTTCTCTTGTAAGCAAAGAAAAAAAAAACAATCATCGAATCTTTGCCAACCAGAAAACACGCTTGCATGTGCACAAGAGGGACTGTCTCTGCACCTGAAAAAGAGAAATATTCATTTATTTTGACATAGAAAATTTAAGTGTTCTTGTAAAAATGTAGTCTCTTGGAAACCTGTGTACTGCATGTGGGTTCAGTCCTAAGGAGATAAACTTCTTCAAAAACCACCCAGCTACAAATGTATGCAAATTACAAACTGAAGGTAAATTTGCTTGTCTTGATGTTATCTTCACTGACATTGTGAAGCAGACAATCTGGTGAAGAATTGCAAATAAATGAAGAGAAATCGGACAAAGCCATGTTCTCACCTGTGTTTCTCAGATCATCTACAGCCCCAAAAAGGGCATCTTCCTGAGCCTCTTAACCTTTATAGTCTAAGCACGATTGGATGCATTTTTATACTGGTCTTAAGAAACGTGTTCTAATTGGTCATAATCTCCTGTTTGTTAACCAATTGACTATCATTTTAAAGAATAAATTAATAACAGTCACATCCTCACATATTCTTTGATAAGAGGCTCTAGGGGGATGATCATATTTTGTCAAAAACACTTCCACTTATATTTTGAGTCACAGCAAGGAGAAAAACAACATGGACACAAACAGGAGAGCAGAATTAAAGCGAGACCCAGAGGAGGATCTGGAAAATCCGCAGCAATGCAAATGCAGCCTAGAGACAGTGCGACAGGACCAGGGAAGGGAGGCAGACATTGTCTCATGATGGTATGATGAAACAAAACCCACAATGCCAGGTGAGGTGAATTTAAACAAAACTTGCACTTTTTATCTTCTTGTAAGTAATGAGTCCAGGGTACTTGTAGTTCTATTTTAACTTTGCCTAAAGCTTAATTGCAATGGATTTCAATAACACGATGGACATGGACAGATAACACATTTGTTATGTTTAATCCACAAACAAAACATTTCAAGCCCTCATTTAAGTACTCGGGGTACAAACCAATATCATTACAGCTATATAGGTACAATACTGCTTTTTATTTTCCTTCACATTTTAAAACAATAATTTAATCAGTTACAGACTGAGCAGAGCCACACAGGCAATCATTAAAATGGAGTGGGGGGGAAGGGGGGGGATTCTAAAAGACAGCAGGACGTGCACTTGTATAGGTATATGAGAAGAAAACAAACAACAACAAAAAATACCTCAACTCTCAAAAAAAAAGTGTAACCTTTGTTCATATTGCAGGTCCCCCACACACACCCTCTGCCTCTCCTGCGTAAGAAAGTGAGGAGAGGAAACAAAGAACACCGAAGTGTTCTGATGTACAGTACAAATGTAGTCTCTTGGAAACCCATGTAATCGCGGGTTCAGTCCTCAGGAGATAAACTTCTTCAAATACCACCCGGCTACGAATGTATGCAAATTACAAACTCACAACTAAGTATAAATAAGCTTGTTTTGAAGTTAACTTCACTGACATCTTGAAGCAAACAATCGGTACTACAGATCCAAAGATCCAAACAGCCTAAAACTCCAGAATGCATCAAGAATGAAGAGAAACCACACAAAGCCGCTCTCTCACCTATGTTTGCCGGATCGTCTGCAGACCCAGGAGGTGTGTCTTGCTGTGACTCTTAACTCATGTAGTCTGAGCAGGGTGGGATGTCCTTCTGCCTCGGGGTAAAGAAATGTGTTCTAATTGGCCATAATCGCATATGCTGATGATTTTTTAACCAATTGCTTACCATTTTAAAGAATAAATTAATAACCCCCTGCATTCTTTCTTTCTTTGGAGAAGAGGCAGAAGGGGCATGATCATATTTATTCTGTCAGAAACGCTTTCACTTTCATTTTGAGTCACAGCTAGCTAGAGGAAAAACATGAACCCACAAAAAAGAAAGCAAAAGAAAAGCAGGAGCCATCAAAGGAATTGCATCGTGGCAGAGCATCAGCTGTGCCTGATGTTTAAAAAACTCAATGTTCTGCTTTTTGTAACTGATTTACATGGTACAACAGGCCAGTGTCCTTTAGTCCAGGGTTCTTGTAGTTCTATTTTAGCTTTGCCTTCAGATTAAATTCAATGGGATTCAGTACATTGATGGAAATAGACAGATAGTACTTACATATTTATGTTTACTGCACAAACAAAAAACCTTAGGCCATATGGTCCTCTTGATACAAACGAATATCATTACAGCCATGTAGGTTCAATACTTTTTTGTAATATGCATCTATCTATATCAGCCGATAAACTAACAATTTGCTCAATCAGCCATCGGCCAATCGTTTTAAAAACAACCGATGGTCAACTCCAATGTCCTGTCAATCAAAAGGGAAAAGTCTATTGCTTATTTGTGATCCAAGAACTGGTTCTCATTCGCCTGTCAGATATAAAATAATTGTGCTTTGCTTTTCACATTCAGTATTTCCCCTATAATTGCTGCCAGGCCAACGAACTCATTTTTTGAAATGCCAAAAAATGACATTTAGAAATAAAGAATCATTTGTGCTTTGGAGTGTCTGCAGGGCGCAGTTCCAAAACATAAGCCAGCCTCCATGCTGTTATTCTCTAGAGCATCTCAAAGTGAAAGTAATTTTATGATATTTAACCTAGCATTTTCTTGTGGAACCGCAACGCCACCGTATGTCTCTGATTTGCGCTGTCAATCCAAGATAATATTATTGCATCAACTCTATTTAAAATTAAAGCATTGGCACAAGTGCGCCCCCTATGTAGTGATTTTTAAATGGTTTTGTCCTCATGATCATAATATGATCATGAGGACCAACATATCCTTCACCCAACATATCTACTGCATCGCCATGGATGTCTCCATGATGCATCAACTCTATTTAAAATTAAAGCCGCAAGTGGCGTTGGGAGGGGTACAAGCATTGGCACAAGTGCGCCCCCTATGTAGTGATTTTTAAATGGTTTTGTCCTCATGATCATATACCTTCACCCAACATATCTACTGCATCGCCATGAACGTCTCCTAGCCGCTAGGCGTAAAAGGCCTTTACTATTTCGTAACACTAAAGGCTGTTTTATACTTCTGCATAGTACATGTAAAAAGTGCTCTGTGTAGGGGTTGTGTGCAATGTGCAGCATGTGCGGTTGCAGACCACGGCCGCGTTGAAGACGCATACCTCCTCAAGAAATTAAAAGCGCGTAGTTAGTAACCAGTGCCCGCATACGCCGTAAAGAAGATGATTGGTTGACTGCTGACATGAGGTCACTGGCATACGGCTCTGGCTAATAGGTTATAACAGTTGATTCATAAAACCGATAGGCAACGTTAAATGTGCGACTAAAAGCGCTTTTGCCAGGTGAATGTCTTCGTTGCAACAAGTTACATCTAACTGAGCATTTTGTGGTCATTGGTGCAGCATTTAGTAGATCTGGAAATATGAATGAAGGTGTTGTCTTTTTAACTATAACGGTCAGTAACAAAATCTAATCACGTGGCCTGCGCAACCTGTGCAATATGCCGCACATGTATAAATGATCTGGCCGCCCGCGAGTGCCGCACACAACGGAAACTATGCAGACTACGCAAAAGTATAAAACAGCATTTAGATGGTCCGGCGTGTATGTAGAGCTGCAGCACTTCCGCGCCACAGCTAAAATAGGCGTCACACACATATTCCAATCCATTGCTCAGCTTAGCAGAGAATGCACATTTCAGAGCGCCTCAGACAGATAGAATAATAACACATAAATACACATTTCAAATAATAAATACGACACTGAGAAAAAACGAAACAAAAGACGAAATATCAACTCGCGACCTGCGTGCTGCGCGCAGAGTAACCTACCGTATTATTTATTTAGACATTGGCAGATAAGAAAAATTTTCGGTTACGCTGACCTATGAAACACTATTCCAAAAGCAAAATCAGACATGTTATACATCGTTAGAAAACTTATGCTCTCACCTACTGAATAAATTAATTGTCAAGCAAGCCAAATTGATCTAAAAAGGGCGACAACGCCGTAAACAACAGGTGTGGAATTACGCAGCTATTTTTGAAGGCATCACAAAATATATTTCATAAACGGATTGTCCAAGACAATATATGACCATTCAGTCTCAAAAGGGATATCTCTACGCGTAAAACCAATGGTAAGATTGTATATTTATTCAATGTTTAGTCCCAGATATTGACTGTAGAATGACATGGTATTATTTTTTTAAAACCTTGTCTCGTTTATTTCGTTATTCAGTGAGCAGCGTTTTCAATTTGCTGTATAGGCATATTTTACGGCTAATGTCGGGTTTATCTTGTTGCTATGGAATACGATTTCTCTCAGCATAATGATGGATTCAAAGACTAAACAAACTCACTCAATATTGTCTTAAAATGGATCCATGCCAAAGAAACGTAATGATTAATCCTCTCAAAAAGCTTTTACTAACAAACTTTTAGTAGCAAAAAACGAAATATCAACTCGCCACCCCTGCTACTGTCGTGTCTAGGAACTGACAGAATTCAAAGTCCAATCTTTAATTTGTAGAAAACAACTTCACGAGGGAAAAGACACCACAGCAGCAAGCTCTTCAGAAAAGTTAGACTTTATTTGCACAGGTGCACAAAGCCGGATCAAGTCTGCAGAATTGAACCTCGATTGTCAGTTTTACATCCATTTTATACACTGTGCTCCCCATAGCTCCCCCTAACACATTCCTTAAAATACCACCTGACCTTCTTGGCACCACAATGATTTCCTGTTCTTGGGTGATAACATCATTGTGGAAAGTTACCCCAACTTTCCCTTAAAATATTAGTCTTTATTCTGTAATTTTCCATTATGCATACAAGTCACAGCCTCCTGTAATTTTCCATTAAGCATACAAGTTACATAGGGGTCACTGTAAAATATTAGTCTTCTAGCACATTTATTAGCGGTTGATCAGTTTGAAAATATAAGTGTATGGTTAGTATTTGATTAATGTTTTCTGCTGAGTGAGTAAGTGTGGTTTTTTTAAGCCATCTGCATTCTCTTGCTTTTTCTCTACAGTTGATACTGTGGTTTCTTGCGTTTCCATAAGCTCAGCTGCAACTAATGATACAGGTTTATTGGATTACATATTGATTATATGAGTGAACAGTCATACATGTGATGTATTTTTACCATGGAGCATCGAGAGTTTGGAGGAACCAGTTTGATCAATATTGATGAAAACACCCTAACTTTAACGTGACGTCATCACAATCATGGGGAGTCTCAAAATTTTCCTACACTACCTGCGCTCAGAGTACCGTATTATTTATTTAGACATTGGCAGAGTACAGCATAAATTGCATCTTTTGTTTATATTCAATATTAGTAATTGCAGCGAGAAACTGCAGCTGTAGACACAAGATAGTGTGTTATGGTAGCAACGGAACGAAGCGGACTATATATGTATTACCGTCATTGTTTTATTATACCAGCGTGTTCTCGCGCGTTTGCACAGAAACTCAAACACTATCAATAAAATGGTTTAGCTATTTCTCAGCATAATGACAGATTCAAAGACTAAACGAACTCACCCGATACTGTCTTCAAATGGATCCATGAAAAGTAATTATTCATCCTCTCAAAAAGCTTTTACTAACAAACTTTTGGTAGCCTAGCATGCACTCTGGCTGGCACTGTCTTCCATTGCTTCTCCGACGTTCAGACCCTCCCCTCACTGATAAAAACTAGACCCTACGGTGTTGGGATTACTTGCGTCGCCATGGATGTCTTCTAGCCGCTTGCCGTAAAGAAGTTTACTAGATGTCGTAACACTTTAGATGTGGAGCTACAGCTCTTCCGCACCCCACCTAATAAAAAAGTTCAAATGGCAGGCAAACAATATGGCGGACATAGGTTTTGTGTTGATCTGACTTACTGTGTGGGAGTTATGACCTTTTAAACATGACCCTTTGTTATAGCGCCACCATCTGGCCGACATGGGTTATTTGTAGTGCCTGAGTAGTGGGGGGCCATAGGAACCCACCTACCAAATTTGGTTGGTCTACAACTTATGGTTGCTGAGCCTCAGACATTTTAGTGAAGAAAGCTTCCTGCATTTTATGTTGGGTGAATGTGAAGAAACATAAATTAAAAAAATAAATGTTTAACATTGCTGCATTACTTTAAAGTTGTGTAATTAAAATTGTGTTTTTTAGAATGGCATGATTTTAAACTGTATTGCTTCTACATTTTCTGTCCAAAACCCTTGAGCGAGCAGTGCTTAAACAACCAACCTCTTTTCTCCATCAGAACAACCGGCTAGACCCTCACCAGTCTGGCTTCCGATCCGGGCACTCAACAGAGACTGCGCTCCTAGCTGTGACGGAGACACTCGCCACTGCAAGAGCCTCACGCCTCTCCTCTGTCCTGATCCTCCTTGACCTGTCTGCAGCATTCAACACGGTCAACCACAAAATACTCCTCTCCACCTTGGCTGGGATGGGCATTTTTGGAACCGCCCTGTCTTGGTTCCCTTCCTATCTTGCACATCCTACCAGATCACCTGGATGGGGTCTGCCTCTGATCCTCATGCCCTTGTTACGGGAGTACCGCAGGGATCTGCACTGGGTCCTCTGCTGTTCTCCATATACACCAAATCTCTTGGTTCAGTTATTAATTCACATGGCTTCTCCTATCATTGTTATGTAGACGACACGCAACTCCTCTTCTCTTCCTTCCTCCCCCGCCTCACAGGTTGATGATAAAATATCTTCCTGTCTGGCTGACATCTCTACCTGGATGGCCAGCCACCACCTGAAGCTTAACCTCAACAAAACTGAGCTGCTGTTCTTCCCATACAAGACCTCCCTACTACGTGAGCTCTCAATCACATTGATGGCACCAGAGTGATTGCCTCTCACTCTGCAAAGAGCCTGGTGGTGGTCCTAGATGACCAGCTGGACCTCAAGGAGCACATCAAGGCAACATCACGGTCCTGCTGATTCCTTCTGTACAACATCAGAAGGATTCGACCATACCTGACAACACACTCTACCCAGCTGCTCGTCCAGGCTACGGTGACCTCCCACCTTAATTACTGCAACTCTCTCCTTGCAAGCCTGCCAGCTTGTGCCATACAGCCACTACAGATGATTCAAAATGCCACTGCCCGACTCATCTTCAACCTTCCCAAATTCTCCCATGTCACTCCTCTGCTGCGGTCACTCCACTGGCTACCGGTCGCTGCCAGGATCAAGTTCAAAGTCCTGACCCTCGCCCACACTGCAGCCAACAGGACGGCCCCTATCTAATTGCAGGATATGATTCCATTCTATATGCCTGCTCAACCACTCCGCTCTGTAGCAGCAGGGCGCCCTGCACCCCCTCTCTCCCGAGTAAAGGGATCACGGAGCTTCTCCACCCTAGCTCCCCAGTGGTGGAATGAACTCCCTGTCCCTCTTCGAACCACCCCTTCACTACCCATCTTCCACTGTGGTCTGAAGACTCAGCTCTTCAGACTATACCTGGACTAACTGCCACCACTGTGAATCATTTCACTTTGAATTCCCCCTTTCATGACAGTCATGTTACATGTACCCCCATTCCAGCACTTTTTGTAATTTGTATTTGTCCTAATATTGTAGCTTGTTCTTCTCCCTAGTTTGGCTTGGCATAAGTTAGATCAGAATAGTGTTCACTGCGTGGACTGAACTGTGTTCTTGGCGAGAAATAGCTGTATGAAAGAAATGAGTATTGTACCTTATTGAACCTGTGTTTTGTAGTTGTCCGATGACTATGATATGCACTTTTGTACATCGCTTTGGATAAAAGCTTCTGCTAAATTAATGTAATGTAAACAAAAAAAATTATGGAAGCAGAACCACCAAACTATGGGTATTGACATCAGCATCGGCATCAGCTGATGTTCCCCCAAATAATCAAAAACTGGTATCAGTCAGATATTTTCACATCGGTGCATCCCTAATTAGAATAATAGAAAAATTATTATTACTATTATTATATTATGATAAATGTATAACAATTGATGTATTGACGAGGATGGTTATTATTATTATTGTTGTTATTATTATTATTATATTAATACTAATATAATAATTTATTATTATTACTGTTATTATTGCTGTTATTACTGTTGTTATCTTCTTATTATTAATAATAATAATAATAATAATAATAATAATAATAACAACAACAACAACAAATTATTATAATTATTATTATTATTATTATTATTATTATTAATAATGAGGGTGTGTGTTGAGCCCTCTGCTGTACTCCCTGTATACACACGACTGTGAGGCCAGGTTTGACTCCAACACCATCGTCAAGTTTGCTGACGACACAGTGGTGGTGGGCCCGATCACCAACGACGACGAGAAGGCCTATCTCCAGGAGGTGGCAGACCTGTCACTGTGGGGCCAGGACAACCGTCTCTTCCTGAACGTTAGCAAAACCAAGGAGATGGTGGTGGACTTCTGTAAGAAGAAACGGCTCAGGACCGACACCCCCCTACAGATCAATGGGTCACCGGTAGAGAGGGTGAGCAATTTCAAATACCTCGGTGTCTCACTTCTTAATTACTCATTGGGATTATAGGACCTGTGGAAATACTAATCTACAAAGCACCCCACAGTACATTAAAAGACAAAAGACCATTAAACAAACCATTTTAGATGATAAAATCAACAGGAAGACTGTTTTACAATTTCTTCTGAAAAAATGCCATTGGCCTTGGACTACCAAGATTTTTTAGAATGTGTGCTCAGTTACTGAGGTCTCCGTGGAATTCTATACGATAAAACACTTAGGAAATGACGATCCACCTCAAAAGAAATCAAATACAAAACAATAAAACCATTTATCAAATACAAAACAATAAAACCATTTTACCAGTCAAGCATACAGTCATATTTCCCCCCTTGTCATAGAGTTGCTTTCTGGCTTAAATTGCGTATACTTTTCTGAACACCTCATCTGTTGTTAGGTTGAGCCTGGGAGTGTCTCTTCCGTAGTTTCTATGGTGACACCAGCTTCCACCACTAGAGGTAGAGATAAAGAAAGTTACAATCCTGACTGAATACACCTTTGGTGGTTTATTTTGGTAGCTGTTGCCCATGTGTCTGTTTCATAGTATGGGGCAACAGGGGAATTTCTTGGTTAATAAATATTCAGGCTAGCTCTAACATAATTCTGACCATACAATGTGTACACAAAATGCAGAAGAGCTTGTAACACGTCTTCCCCACATCTGTTTGTCTGTTCATGCAGTATTTTCTAGAATCTTCTGCAGCATTTCTGCCTTTTCTGCCTCGTTGCTCCTCTTCAGCACTTCTATCAGCCTGAGAATACTCTGACGAGTTGAATCAAAATCGAACTTCAGAGCAAGGTCTCTAAGCTGGAGAATGCTCTGGAAACACCTTTCAATGAGGCTGGTTTTCTCAGCTTCTGCATTCCTCAACTCTTGCTCACGTGTGGACATCACTTCCTCTTGTGTGGCTATCATCCCTTCATAAGCTTTTTTCAGGTCCTCATAAGTTCCTGTTTTTTCTTCGTATTCTGGCGCATATATTGTGTATCCTTTTTCATGGACCCTATAGCTGCATTTTCCGGGACAGACCGTACATTTCTCTTTCTTCATTACATGACCCCAGCTTAGGTCAGATACCCATGTACACAGATGATAGCAGTTTACCTTACAATTGGTGCAGCACAGTGTCGTTGCCTGAACTGGGACCTTCTTCATGACTACAGTTGTGTATTTGTACTGAAAGTTATTTTTCCTTATGTCCTCTTTGTGCTCTTCCAGAGTTTTCTTAACTTCCTCAAGTGCCTTGAGCTTCATCTCCACCACCTCGATCTGACTCTCACAGCTCTGGATACAAGCTTCCAGTCTTGTATGTTCCTTCAAGACATTTTCAGTCATCCTCAAGCTTTGAGTTTCCGTTCGATCCAAAGTCTGGAAGAACTCCCTCATGCTCTCAATTCCGTTATGCCAGCTCGTTTTATATACGTTTTCACAGGACACGTGAAGGGAGGCTGACGTCACATGATGGCACGATGGAACACAAACCACAATACCAGCTTGTAAAGGAACTCACAAGATTTATTCCTGTTTTTCGACTGTGAGTTGTCAGAATGAGATCACAGCTTTAGCTGTTCCCCAGAGTTAATCAATCCAAGAACATGACCTAAGAAACATGCCTGGGGCCTCCAAATCACTAAAACCGCCCCTGATGAACACACAAAAAGAGTAAAATGAAAGCATAAGTCATCGGAGGTTCTGAAAATCCCCCACAATGCAATGGCAGCATAGAGACAGTGTGACAGGACCAGGCCTGGGTCAAATATGTATTTGTTTTGGATTCAAATACTTTTCTGTGCTCTATTGATCTTTCCTGGTGTAACTGAGCTTGCCAATATGACCAGAAGTCAGGGTTTGCACTTTTTGAGATATTTCATTGGTTCCAATACACCAGACAAGATCAGTAAAGCGTAGAAAAGTATTTGAATCCAGTACATATACGTATTTGACCCAGGTCTGGACAGGACCAGCAACGGGAGGCAGAAGTTGTCTCATGTCGCAATGAAACAAACCGCAATACCAGCTCGTAAAGGTACACATAAAATATATTTTTGTTTTGTTGATCGGGGTGGTCAGGATGAGAACAAAGTCAAATGTAGAAAACCCGTTAAAAAAAAAAAAAAACCTAAAAGCAGAAGTCACCAGAGGATCTGAAAATCCCCAGCAGTGCAAAGGCAGCATAGAGACAGTGTGACAGGACACGTGAAGGGAGGCTGACATTGCATGATTGTACGATGGAACACAAACCACAATACCAGCTTGTAAAGGAACTCACAAGATTTATTTCTGTTTTTCAACTGTGAGTTTTCAGAATGAGATCACAAGATTTTTTTTTTTGTTTTGTTCCTGAGTTGTCAGAATGAGAACAAAATAAAAAAGAGAAAAATCCTAGCTATGGTTTTGAGCTCTTCTTAAACTGACCAGCTTAGGTGGTCGCCAGAGTTAATCAATCCAAGAGCATGACCAAAGAAACAGGCCAACTTAATTGATATGCTGACAAAATTATTCCATTGTGGCCAAGCGCACTGAAATAATTCAGTGAATTTGAAGTGAAAAATGTGACTGGGTTGAGTGTGTTTGAGGTGGATTTTTTAAAAATTCAGTTACGGAGGTACGGAGACTGTATGTACAATTCTGAAAGTCTGAAATCATCTGGGTAGTATGTGTACTTAAGCATCAAAACTAAAAGTAAATTGTGCTTTATCTAAAAAAACAGCAATATATATATATATTAAATCAAATATTCATATTCCTTTTTCATAAAGATACAGCTTAAACTTCAAGAAGCCAGCATCAGTAAAGAAAGAAAAAACAAAATACGATAAAATAAATAAATCTTTTGGAGAAACCTTCCAAGCCAAAACAAACAAAAAATGTTGCATTAACGCAATAGATTCTAGGGGAGCTTTTCATTTTGGTGTGTAGATATTTTTTTTATCCTAATTGGAGCTATACCACAATGATACTTATGCCTTAATGGGAGAGCTCTTTAAATCACCAACCTTACCTGTTATACCGTTTGATCATTCTGCCATTCTGCTGCTGTGCTATCCCTGCAGCTGCTGCTAATGTGCTATCCCTGCTGCTGCTGCTGCTGCTAATGTGCTATCCCTGCTGCTGCTGCTGCTGCTGCTAATGTGTTATCCCTGCTGCTGCTAATGTGCTATCCCTGCTGCTGCTGCTAATGTGCTATCCCTGCTGCTGCTGCTGCTGCTAATGTGTTATCCCTGCTGCTGCTAATGTGCTATCCCTGCTGCTGCTGCTAATCTGCTATCCCTGCTGCTGCTAATGTGCTATCCCTGCTGCTGGTGCTAATGTGCTATCCCTGCTGCTGCTGCTGCTAATGTGCTATCCCTGCTGCTGCTGCTAATGTGCTATTCCTGCTGCTGCTGCTAATGTGCTATCCCTGCTGCTGCTGCTGCTGATAATGTGCTATCCCTGCTGCTGCTGCTGCTGCTACTGTGCTATCCCTGCTGCTGCTGCTGCTGCTAATGTGCTATCCCTGCTGCTGCTGCTGCTGCTGCTAATGTGCTATCCCTGCTGCTGCTGCTGCTGCTGCTGCTGCTAATGTGCTATCCCTGCTGCTGCTGCTAATGTGCTATCCCTGTGTCAGGGTTCGCCCGGGTCCTTCCAGCACCAACTGCTAGATGTCGCCCATTTTTTCAGTTGCAAATCAGTTTACGGTTTCCTGTCTGTCGAACGAAGTCGGTTGATAATAGGTGCTCTCACTCTAGCTGTCGTTACAACAGGTGTAACGTTAGTTGAAGAAGCTGAGCTAGCTAACGTTAGCAGCCTTATTGCTGCCTCAGCCTGTTACCTCTAGACTTTACCCCTGGAGAATAGTGGATGTTTAAAAGCTTTATCAAAAAGCATGTACTATACTTTTGTCTTGAAAGAAATAAAGATTATATACTTATAATCTTTTTCTTGCCATATTGTCTTCTTCTAACTGACTGAAGGTTATTTGTTCTTCAGTTAAAATTCTCATTAGGGTATGTCCTTTAGTTCTGTGGCTTTGTTAACTGAAAAGAGCTGCCTCCAAATAGTTTTTGTTCATTAGCTATGATTGCATTAAGCAAAATGGAGAAGGGCCTCAGCCTCACATTGGTCTTTGCCTGGGGCCTCCAAATCACTAAAACCGCCCCCGATGAACACACAAAAATAGTAAAATGAAAGCATAAGTCATCGGAGGTTCTGAAAATCCCCCACAATGCAAATACTTTTCTGTGCTCTATTGATCTGTAGATCAAATGTAGAAAACCCGTTAAAAAAAAAACCTAAAAGCAGAAGTCACCAGAGGATCTGAAAATCCCCAGCAGTGCAAAGGCAGCATAGAGACAGTGTGACAGGACACGTGAAGGGAGGCTGACATCGCACGATTGTACGATGGAACACAAACCACAATACCAGCTTGTAAAGGAACTCACAAGATTTATTTCTGTTTTTCAACTGTGAGTTGTCAGAATGAGATCACAGCTTTAGCTGTTCCCCCGAGTTAATCAATCCAAGAACATGACCAAAGAAACAGGCCAGGTTAATCAGTAAAACGTGTTCTTCCACAAGCCAAGTCCAAATACTCGGACTAACAGTCAGCTGAAACGGACTGAACACAAAAGCACTCCTTCACTTCTCTGCTCTCCTGCTCTCCTAGTTTTTTACTGGCTATAATCTGGCTGAAATTTGCATTGTGGCCATGGAATGTGAACAACGACAATAGTATCCTAATATGGTAGGGCTTGCTGAAACAATTCAGTTTGAGATTAATTTTAAACAATGTGACCGGATTACATCCAGCTGTATTTAACAAAATTAACAATTTTCTATTTTTTGTATCGCACTTACAAAGTACTACAGGACAGTTTATTTTTTCTTAGTCTTTTTGGTTCCCAGTGTGTGGCTGTACATGTTAAATTCCTATTCCCACCATAATTTGGCAACCACCCCCCAGCTCATTCATGAATCCCACTGCTGATATGGGAGACAGTGTACATCCACGTTTCTCCTCTGAAACATGCGGTGTCATTAAAGTTGGCTGAGTTTTCATAGAGTGCAGTCAGAGGAAGACCTTTAACATGCAGCCCACGTGCCCCCGATAAACCGGTGCGATATGAAATGCGAACCCTAACCAACTGAGATCTCCCATTCCCTGGGCAATTCAATCAGCAAGTGCATGTTGCCCAATGTAGTGACCGCCTGCAGTCGGCATTGGTGTGGCCCAGATTCAAGCTGAGGCCGTGGGGCTCATCAATGCAGTAGCGACTTAACCGAATGATTCACCTGGCAGCTGCAGTTCTATTTTAGCTTTCTCTTGAGCTTAAATTTTATCATTTCAATAACATGATGGAAATGGACAGGTAATACATTAATACTGATATGAGATGTCAGTTAGCTGCAGATGTCTGGGATGTGGGAGTTGCGCTTCTTCAGGAATTATCGACCAGGTAAACCTGTTGCATATTTCTCTAGAATGTTGAATACACATCAGAAGGCATATTCTCCCATAGATAAAGGAGTTTCTAACAGAATAGGGTGTCTGACTTTTTTATAGATCACAATCCTGTAGTTTTAATGGAGAAGGTTAAAAACAAAAACCAGAGGTTATTTCAATGACCACTGCAAGTACCACCTTACAACTGGTGATCATTGTTAATGATGAGCTACAGTATGTGCACATGTATAACCATACAATATCCTAATTATGAACTAACTATATACAGCATTCAACTGCATACAAGGTTTCCTGCAGCAATGTATAGTCAATGCAGCCCATCTTGACTAAACAATGGTATCACTTGGATTATCCACTTGTAACACAAATTACCAGCAATTTTCTGCTTTCTAAAATATAACTGATAACATGAAACCACAGAACACACGTTAATATTACTAGGATATAATAACAAAAGTTGACAAGTATTTTTGTGGCAGGAGCAGGGCATTCTTGGTGCTAAAGTTTAATCTCATAATTAAATGTTTTCAACGTACAAAAATGCCAAGTTTCTCACACATACAAAGCATTGTCTGTATCTCATTAATTCAAACTGGAGGGGTGGTGTGGTTAGGCCGCCATCTGCAGGCGAAGACGGAGACCACAGATGTAGGCCATTGCAGTAATTAGTAACACTTTATCTGTTCTGCCTGCAGTGAGACCAGGGGCTGGAATGAGATGCACATTGGTGCTATATATTGTTTATTCCCTTCTCCTTCTCCTGAATACACAATAAAAGCCTGTGTGCGTCTGAGACTTGCGAACTATGTGGTTTGTGGAGAGAGGAACACCAGAACCGGTTACACTAGGCCTGCCATTAAAAATATTGATATAAAAATGATGCCAAGTTACCAGAAACAATATTGGCTATCTTTCCTCACACAAATTAAACAAGCTGTATTCAAAAGAAATTCTACCCAATTTTTCCAAAATTGTTTTTTGATATCAATACTTTTAATGGCAGGCCTTGATTTAGTTGGTTTGAATTAATGACTTATAGATAGTGCTTTGTATGTGTGAGTAACTCGGCATTTTTGTATGTTGAAAACGTGTTTTTTTAAAATCAGATATAATTTCTTTTTGTACTGTGTTTTTTATGTGTGAGAACAGTAATTAATGTATAGTAGGCTATGACAAAGATGCATAAACATAAATGCATGCAAACACATATAGCCTACTTTCTGAAAGAAACACATAGGGATTCAATCATTTTTCTTTTACCATGAATGAAAGTGTATGTCATATTTTTACATTACAGGCATTTAGCAGACGTGACTTACATTGCATCCATTTATACAGCTGGATATATATACTGAAGCAATGCAGGTTAAGTATCGTGCTCAAGGGTAGAACGGCACTGTCCTACCAGGGAATCAAACCTGCAACCTTTAGGTTACCAGACCAACTCCTCAGCCATTATACTACACTGCGGCCCACTGCTGTCCCTATTTTTAAATGGAAGTGTTTTTAATAATTGTTTGCTTGTCGATAGAGGATCTATGGGGTTAGCTAATATTAATTTAGAAATGTGGCATTGCAGGGTAGCTACAGTAGCCTAGTTAAAAAGTAGTTATCAGTACAGGTGAATGTGAACTGTTTTGACTTAAAGAAAATCAATATTCCTGGCATTTAGAAGTCATTATCTTACGCTAGTTTCTATATGAGCGGCATAATGTTACCTACTGGACCAAATGGCAATTCAGATTTTACTGCTTAATTTCAGAAGTGGCCATAGGCTACTATAACGTTATGTACTCAGTCTGTCGTCTCATTAGCAGGGTAGGTAACGAAAAGGCAGAAAGTGGAACAGCCAAATGTGTGGGTGTATTTCATTTGGATTTCAGAAACATAGATATGTTTCCCGCACAGATTTTACAGATGCAAAAGCAATCGTTTAAATGTTAGATTTTCAGTTAGCCATCAAGCCTGTGTAATGAATTAGAGGTTTGCATCAATCCGAAGGGAGGATTTGAATCTGGGTCTGCCACTCGTCCAAAAAGGTCGAAAGACAAATGTGCTACCCAGTGAGCTACAAGGGAAGTAGATAACAGAGTTGCAAAGTTTTGTTCTTTTAAACATGTGCACTTGTATATACAGTATGTCCATTTTGTGTCAGTATGCAATGTTTTTTTATTGGCTGGTGTACCTAACTGTCCAATGGAGAGACGTGTTGTTTGTGGGCCTGGAGCATTTGTAATGATGTAATCAGGCAAAAAATAGAAGAAGAAGAAGAAAACATGCAAAATCCCCTAAGTTTGAGGCTTTAGGTGGACATTGTTATTGTTTTGTGAGGACGTTGTTATTGTTTTGTGAGGATGTTGTGCCGTCCTCCTCTGACCATGGCCTAAACTGGCCCTCCAGCCACAGTGGAGTAGATCACATGGTGTCTCTCAGTTTTGGTTTTGTTTTGGAATCAATAGTCTCACACCGAAGACCTGGTTTACAGTGCTGGTGTAAATACAGTATACAACAGAAGTGAGTACACCCCTGTGCAATATCACTTAAATGTCAAATGATTTAAAATTGTATCACCTTACAGTAATTGCATTACTTCTAAGTTGAACAGTAGGGTATTTGCTCTCATGTAAAATTAAAAACTAACAGTTTAGATTTACTATATTAAAAATACAGGCCCCACAGTAAGAACTCAATGCAACAAAAGTCAGTACACCTTTCACTGAGGTTCAAATCTTTTATTTTTTCAATACTTCGTATGTCCGTCTTTATTTTTGATTACAGACTCAATCCTCCTCGGCATGGAGGATACCAGTGTTGCACAAATTTCTGGAGAGATGTTCTGCCATTCTTCAGAGACAATTTTTTTCAGCTGCTCTTTGCTGGAGGGGTTGTGTTGCTCTACTTTTCTCTTTAAAATACCCCAAAGGTGTTCTATTGGATTCAAGTCAGGTGACATACTTGGCCAGGTCATAGTTATCATTTTCTTCTTCTTTAGAAACTCTTTCGTGATTTTGGCAGTGTGCTTTGCATCGTAATCATGTTGGAATATTCCTCTTCTGCCAAGCTTCTGGAGACCGGGAGTCATCTTGTCAGCCAGTATTTTGGTGTATCCACTGGCATTCATGGTGCCATCTATAAATGTCATCTCCCCAACACCTTTTGCACTCATGCAGCCCCATATCATCACACTCACACCTCCGTGCTTCACTGTCGGGACTATGCATTCACTGTGGTAGTCCTGGCCAGGTTCACGCCAAACATGCTGGACCCCATCTGAGCCGAACAAATTTATCTTGGTCTCATCTGACCAAAGAATGTGCTCCCAATATTTATCAGGCTTCTTTTCATGTTCTTTAGCAAAGTTTAATCTTGCAGTTTTGTGCCGAAGAGCAAGCAAGGGTTTTTTTCTTGGACGCCGTCCATAGAGGTTGACGTTATGCAACGTCCTTCACACCGTCTGAGCTGTCACAGAAAACTCTGATTTCCATTGATAACCCCTGTGCCAAGTCTGAAGCACTTGCCCGTCTGTTTTTCAGAGCTAGATTGTGCAAGCAGCGCACTGTCCGTGGCGTCATTTTAGGAGGACGGCCACTGCGGCTCTGATTAGTGGTACTATGGCTCATTCTATACCTCCTGATTACTGCTGCGACTGTGTTTCGACTGATTTTTAGTTGGTCACCGATCTTCCTGTATCCTTTTCCATCTTTGTGAAGTCTCACAATCAGATTTTTCAATTCCTCTGGCAATTCTTTTCCATGTGGAGCCATGATGCAGACATGCAGATAGACACAGCCCGTAGGTCAAAATTGAGAAAGTTCTGGTGTTCACAGGTCATTTTATAACCATGTTCATGCAATTAGGCTAATTGGAAATCACAGGTGTACTCAATTTTGTTTCAATGATCACAGGTTTTCTAACTTGTGTGATAGTGATCACAGGTGTATTCACTTTTGTTGCATTGAGTTTCTACTTTGAGGCCTGTATTTTCATTATAGTCTTTCTAAAGTATTTGTTTTTGGTTGTTCATAAGAGGAAATACTTGTCAACTTAGAAATAATGCAATTATTGAGAGGTGATACAATTTTGAATCATTTGACATTTAAGTGATATTGCACAAGGGTGTACTCACTTCTGTTGTATACTGTAGTACAAAACAAACATTTCGGGAACGTTCCTGCTGCAGGCTGCAGTGTGGCCGTATTGGGCACAGCTGTAATTTTCTGGGGTGATGCACATGAGGGCCTCTCCTTGGTGCCATACCACCTACCTGCAGCAGGTGGAGCCCTCCCCATGGAGCTAACGCTGGGGAAAGGTGTCACTGGGGAAATACTTGCTTTCGATCTCTTGGCCTTATGGTCGTCACCAGCGACGTGCACAAAGGGATGTTCACACCAAGCGCACCGAAAAGAGATTTCAGTTAAACAGAAATGAAAAGAGAGTGTTCAGTTTTCCTTTTCTAATTTGAGAGCAGAGGTATTTGTTTAGTTTTCTCCTACCATGCCTATATAACTGGACAAGTTGTGTTTTTGAATCAACAGTCCCCCCTCGCCCCACCCTCCAACTCCCCCGCCCCCCACCCCCCACCACCCCCTCGCCACCCCTCTTGGTGAATCCTTAAATCCTTAAATTCTATAACAGATAAAATCATAGTTTTCAAAAGTGATGCATATTAAAAAATATATATTAAACATACATAACTGGTCTGTTCTCAGAGGACCATATGGCCTAAATTTTTTGTTTGAAAAAAAAAAAGCTGGAAATGTAGTTTTTTAAACATCAGGTACTGCTGTCCCATATTCACTCTCCACAATTGAATACGTCTGAAAGCTCCTGTCTTTATCTTAATTTTCTTTTGCTCATTTTTGCGGGTTCATGTTGTTTTTATTCTAGCTGTGACACAAAATGAAAGTGAAAGTGTTCTTGACATAATAAATATGATCATGCCCATTCTGCCTCTTCTCCAATGGGAAAGAGGGGACGCAGGGGTTTATTAATCTATTCTTTAAAACTGAAGGTAATTGGTTAAAAAAAAACATCAGCATGTGTGATTATGGCCAATTAGAACACAACACCAGGGCAGAAAGACATTCCTACCTGCTTAGACTAAAAAAGTTGAGGCTCCAGAAGACACACCTCCTGGGTCTGCAGACGATCCGACAAGCACAGGTGAGAGAGCAGCTTTGTGTGGTTTCTCTTCATTCTTGATGCATTCTGGAGTTTTAGGCTGTTGGATCCTTGGATCTGTAGTACCGATCGTTTGCTTCACAATGTCAGTGAAGTTAACTTCAAAATAAGCTTATTTACCTGCAGTTGTGAGTTTGTAATTTGCATACATTTGTAGCCGGATGGTATTTGAAGAATTGCTTGCTCTGCTTCCTTTTGTAGGACAAGAAGAAGGTGAGTGTCCGAAAGATTTGCCGCATAAGCAAAGGAAACTACTTTCTGCTTTGAATGTGCATCAATGGGGCTTATCTTGTCAAAATAAATGTATATCTTTACCTTTCTCAGGTGCAGAGACGGTCCTTCTTGTGCATGTGTGTTTCCTGGTTGCCAAAGGCACTGTATTTGTTTTCTTTCTGTGTTTACAAGAGGACTGGTACCTGAGAACCTGAGAATGGCACAATCTCATGGAAGGTAACAATGCAGTTTCTGACTGCAGTTTCTACGGTACACATACTGTTTGTTTGCAACAGCTGGTTACTGTAATATTGGTATTTCGGTGTATTGCAGATGTCAGATCTGCCACGCAGACTTCCTTTTTGTCTCTGGTTTGAATCATTTGTTTGAGGGTGTGTATACAGGTCTCACAAATCTCTGCCAAAGGAGTGTATTAATTATGTGCACTGAATTATTTATTATTGTACTCTGTGTACAACTGAATAGCTGTCTTCACTTTTTAAACTGGATTCACAAAGAATATTCACTAAGGTTGACATTTTTAAAAAGATTTTTTCTTCAATTATAATATATGATACTGTACATGATAAGTGTGTGTGTATGTGTGTGTGCAAGTGTGTCTGTGTGTGCCTGTGTATGTGTGTTTACCTGTGTGCATGTGCATGCGTGCATACGTGTGTGTGTCTGTGTGTGTGTGTGTGTGTGTGTGTGCGCGTGTGTGCGTGTGTGCACGCGTGTGTGTGTGTGTGTGTGTGTGTGTGTGCGTCTGACTGTTTGTGTGTGTGTGTGGTAATTACTATGAATAACAAAATGGCTCTTTAGAAAAAAAATTCTCTATCTTTTAGTTGCTCTACAACAAGAGAAGAAGCTACATCTAAGTGGTCAGATGTAATTAAGAACAGCAAACAGATTGCAACAGAACCCAAACAAACATACCTGCTGAACACAGTCAAGAGAGCACTGAATAAAGATGGATTCATCAGGAGATACACTTTTGGAAGAAAGGACCCCAACCAAAGGAACAGGACAATCATGATGGTGGGAGAAACAGGAACAGGGAAGTCTGTGCTCATCAATATGATGGTCACTACATGCTGGGGGTAGAGTGGGAAGATAAGATCAGGTTTGAAATCATTCCAGAGGAAGGCAAAAGACCAAAAACCAGTCTGATTACTGCATATGAGATTTTTGGACTGGAGGAGCTGTCTGTTCCTTTTTCACTCACAGTCATTGATACACCAGGATATGGAGACACAGGTGTGCTTGAGAAAGAGAAGGGAATTGCTGAGAATCTGTACAAGTTATTGAATTATTTAAGCAGCACTCAACAATTAGATGCAGTTTGCCTTGTGGTGAAGGCATCTCAGAATTGCCTCAGTCCCAGCCAGAAGTACATCTTTGATGCCATCCTTTCCCTCTTCGGGAAGAACATGGAGAAAAACATCCTGACTCTCATCACCTTCTCTGACTGGACACCACCTTCAGGAGCTCTTGAGGCAGTTACCAAGTCTGGCGTACCTTTCCCCAAAGATGAAAATGATGAACCTCTTCACTTCCTGTTCAACAACCTTTCTCTTAAGAATTATCAGAAGAAATATGAAAAATCATTAAAATCGCACTGGGATAACGGAATTGAGAGCATGAGGGAGTTCTTCCAGACTTTGGATCGAATGGAAACTCAAAGCCTGAGGATGACTGAAAATGTCTTGAGAGAACGCCAGAGACTGGAAGCTTGTATCCAGAGCTTTGAGAGTCAGATCAAGGTCGTGGAGATGAAGCTCAAGGCACTTGAGGAAGTTAAGAAAACTCTGGAAGAGCACAAAGAGGACATGAGGAAAAATAACAACTTCCAGTATAAATACCACAACTGTTGTTCATGAAGAAGGTCA